>JAWZYV010014457.1:0-177592 GCA_038373885.1 Cheiracanthium punctorium | reverse complement strand
GGTTCAAATAAGGATACGTAAACAAACAACAAAGGAAAGGGTGCATATAAGAACTTCCTGTTGGCGTGAAACCTTATGTACACCCTGCGATTCATTTTCTCTTCTGGCAGACCACGCAAATGAGACAATTCCGAATGAGCCAATCACGAGGCGTATAGGGTTGCCAGAAAGGGTGCAAATAAGCTTTGCCGGTTTTAAAACGAGGAAATTTGTTTGGTGTGTGCGTGTGTGGTTGGTTAGTGAAAGAAAGCGTTTTCGTGTTATGTTATTAGCTGTTGTCCGTTTTGGATATTTCAGGAGTTTCTTTAGATAAAGGTAAGTGTTTTTTTTAAAGAATTTTTGCAATTGCTTAATGTTTTCAATGTGAATTGTAAATGTGTATAAGTAGGTTATTTAATCCACCGATGTTGTTTTGAGTTGAAAACGGGCCTGTGTTTGCCCAGTTTACATTAGCTAGAGTAGGTTGCTTAATGCACTGTTGTTCTTTTAGTTAAAAACGGTTTACTGGTTGCCTAGTTTACATAGCTGTACAACTAGGTTGGTGAATCCACTGAGGTTTTTTTAGTTAAAAACGGACCACTGGTTGCCGAGTTTACATAGCTGTACAATTAGGTTGCTGAATCCACTGAGGTTTTTTTAGTTAAAAACGAACCACTGGTTGCCGAGTTTACATAGCTGTACAACTAGGTTGGTGAATCCACTGAGGTTTTTTTAGTTAAAAACGGTCCACTGGTTGCATAGTTTACATAGCTGTACAACTAGGTTGCTGAATCCACTGAGGTTTTTTTAGTTAAAAACGGTCCACTGGTTGCATAGTTTACGTAGCTGTAGAACTAAATTGCTTAACATTCTGAAATTTTTTTAGTTAAAACTGGTTTACTGTTTGCTCATTTTTAATTGCCTGTTACTGAATTTGCTGACAATTTTTAGTGTTAAATATGGATGGTGCATTTTGTTTTATTGCTTTTTTTTAAGTGGAATATTTGTGGAATTTTAATGTGTTAAAGTAATTTGTATTTCCTGACAGTGCTCAACATGTTGTATTATTTTATCGTATTCTAAAATGGTGTTTCATAGAGATGGCCAATGATTCGATGAGTCGAATCAGCGATTCGAATCTTGGTACTGAGTGGCTCAGTCTGTACACTCACTGTCTACTGATTCGAATCTCAAGCCCTCAAGGGAAATACATTCCAAGTGCGAAGGGAAGAAAAACTTCCCTTTGCCGTTCCCAGAGATTTTCCCTTACTCTTTCGACTCTTTACGACTCTGAGTCGATAGATGATTTGAAACAGTAAATGAGTAGGTGTGGGTGAGTTGGTCACTGAGTTGGTGCAGCAACGAATCTTTACTGATTCAGTGTTTCGCTCTGTTTCGGTGATTGTATACTATCGTTGAGATTCGTTAGTTTTTCGAATCTTCTATCGACTCGGAGTTGAAAGGAGCCGAAAAGAGTTGAAAGGATGTTTCATTTAATTGAAGTTTTTTTTTCGAATCTTTGGTGTTTCATTTCTTGGTTGGTGGTCGGATTTAAAGTTTTATCTGTGTGTGGGTGTGGAGTGGGTCGAACATCATTTGCTTTTGGCGGGGGGCATAGGCGTTACTTCCTAAGGGCAAGAGGGGTCAATCTCCCCCCGCCCCCCGAAAAAAAAATTAAGAAAATCCCTCCTTCCAACTTGTCTGGCTGATTTCATATTTGTTTAAAATTTAATGAAACATCCCTTTTCTACTTTTAACTTCAATATATGTCCCCCTGCCCCCACCCTCAAAAAAAAAAAAAACGGAACGTTAAGTTTACATGGTGGCGGATTTTCATGTGAAGGGAAATAGAATTAAATAAAGTTAGGATTGTGCTTGTCACTTTTAATGAAGGATACAGGGGCGGTATTAAGCGCTCTCACAAAAGGACTTTGTAGTAAGCAAAATAACATTTCGCTTTATTGCAGCAAATTTCGTTTTTTTTTTTTTTTTACCTTGTTTTTCGTTTAAGGGGAATGATTTTATTTTCTTTCGTAATTCAGAGAAATACAAAATAGGGTCTACAGCAGTGGCGTAGTTAGTGTTATTGACAGTGGCGTAGCCAGGATTTTATTTCGGGGTGGGCTGGGTATCAAATTTAAAGATAAAGTTCAATTGTAAGCTAAGTAAAGGGTCCCATTTTTTTTGGGGGGGGGGGCAGCAGCCCCTCAGTAGGACTGGGCCAAAAATCGACATATCGGTTTTATTTCAACATCAAATATCCGATATTCCCATTTTCATTTCAGTGAAATCTCGAATTCGATAAAGGGCAAAAATACAAGCCGGCCAGGGGCGTAGCCAGAAATTTTTCATGGGGGGGGGGTTTATGACTACTGCAACTTATATATATGTATACGTGTGTATGATAATGTAGTGAAGAATATACATTTTGTATGGCAAAAAATTCCTCATGGGGGATTATGACCCCCCTAACCCCCCCCCCTTGGCTACGCCTCTGAGGCCGGCGATAAGAAAATCCTGAGATCAATACCAGCTTGTGATGCTTTTGCTACTGCTTTCTCTCGGAAAGCTTCTTCTTCTCTCATCGCAGAAAAAACAGCTCCATGGTTTATTAGTCTAATTACCATAATTAATTAACGTATATCTCGGAACCTATCCACCGGAGTGCGTTTTTATTGATTCTCGTCCCCCCCTAGACTCAACACCCCACCGATACTTAAAATTTCGAATGCTTTGACACCAAACTTAACCTTTTAATCTTACAGGCCCAGGGGGTCATACGAAGCTCCCCTATATTTTCAATTTGGGCATTTTAAACACTAGCCTCCTCCGGCGGCAACTCCAAAGTCTGGAAACCATCCCAGAGCCAATTTCTACATGTTTGCAGTCCTTTTAAGCCTCAATCATGGTTAATTAGTCTAATTACCATAATTAATTAACGTATATCTCGGAAACTATCCATCGGAGCGTGTTTCTATTGATTCTCGACCCCCCCTAGACGTCCACCCCCATCAATACATAAAATTTCGAATACTTTGACACCAAACTTAACCTTTTAATCTTACAGACCCAGGGGGTCATACGAAGCTCCCCTGTATTTTCATTTCGGGCAGTTTAAACACTAGTTTTACTGGAGCAAGGAGAGAGAGATGCTAACTGCCCAAGAACTCAGCGGAGAAGAAACCCGATGAATGGGTGAAGGGTGTTTAAATAGTACGGCTTTCGGCGCAGAGAGAGGGAAAATTTCTTTAGTTGTTTTATTGATTCAAGATTCGAATCACTGATTCGAATCATCGAAGTAGTGAGTGAGTCGAGATTCGAATCAGTAAAATGAGTCGAACCGCCCATCTCTAGTGTTTCATACGTGAAAAGTTTGGCGACAAAAAAAAGTGCCAAGTAGCGGAATTTGGCGAGAAAAAAAAGTCGCCAAAAATAGGCGACACCTGGTAACTGAATTACTCCCCAAATATCAAACCTGGAAAGATCCACTGACAAACTTGCTGAAAAGTCCAGTTATATCACTCTCTTTTTCAAATCAAATAAACATAGAAAGTTTGTGAAAGAGAAAAGCAACAAGCTTGTTGCTTTGCAAAAGGAAATTGATTAAAATGAGTCATAAATTCTTCTGTTTAAAAGCTTGTATAAATAAATGCTTTTTCCATATTATTTGTATCAATATCATTTATTTTGTTTATTTATTTATTTTAGTCTCTTCTGTTTTTTTTTTCAATGTTAGAATTTTATTTCATAAAAACATGCTATTTAAGCCACATAGGAAATATGGTGACTTCGAAAAGTATGTTGAATGTAAGTTAGTCAGAATTCATACGGTCATCAATATCTATCTGAAAACTGAATGAGCCCTATGTATATAGTTTCAGAACAGTTTTGGATTCAATATCTCAATTAAACAAATTACTTTCTTGATATTTATATCTATGTATACATATCAGAGGTGTAGCCAAGGCCCCCCCCCCACCCTGGAAAATTTCTGGGTACTCCCCTGATACATATATATATATATATACACTGCTGGCCATCGTAAATGCAACACCCTGAAGGAAGCATGCAAATAATATGAAATTTACAACATGCATTAGCTGAGGTGAGATATGCAAATGATTAGAATTTCAGCGCAGACGCACATCAAGCGCGCCTGTGGCGCCACCTCAAAGCGCTATTTAAGGCTTGGAGATTTCGACGGTTTCAAGTACAGCAATTGTGTTTTTCTTGCTTTTTTTTTCAAAAAAACGATAAATTATGCCTCGTAGGAAACAACGATCATCTTTTGATCAAGTATCCGAGTTTGACAGAGGAAGGATAGTGGCATACCGAGATTGTGGGTTATCTTTCAGGCAAATCGGTCGTCGTATTGGACGAAACCAAACAACTGTGATGCGGATATGTGATCGTTGGGTGCAGGAGGGTATGACGGACAGACGTGATCGACCGCATCGACCTCAGTGCACCACGTCACGTGATGACAGGCAGATTGTACGCATGGCAGTGACGGACCGCTCAGTCACATCACGAACCATATCACAGCAGATTCAGTCTGTAACGCATCATCCAGTGTCTGCGCGTACCATTCGACGTCGTTTACAGCAGAATGGTCTGTCCGCAAGACGTCCGTTGCTTTGTCTACCTCTGACGCGGAACCACAGACGTCTCCGCCGCCAATGGTGCGATGAAAGAAGGATGTGGACGACAGAATGGAATGAAATTCTCTTTACTGACGAGTCACGCTTCTGTATGCAACACCACGACGGTCGGATTCGAGTCTGGAGACACCGTGGAGAGAGGATGCTGAACAGCTGCATTATGCACCGTCACACTGGTCCTGCACCGGGTATTATGGTATGGGGCGGTATCGGATATCTCTCTCGCACTCCTCTAGTACGCATTGCCGGTACTTTAACCAGCCAGCGCTACATCTCCGAGGTGTTGGAGCCAGTTGTCCTTTCTTACCTTCAGGGCTTGCCAACAGCCATATTTCAGCAGGATAATGCACGGCCACACGTGGCACGCATTGTCCAAGGGTTCTTAGTCAATCACCAGATTGAATTGCTTCCCTGGCCGGCGCGCTCTCCGGATCTTTCGCCGATAGAAAACATGTGGTCCATGGTTGCTCAACGACTGACCCAGAGTTCATCCCCAGCTGTCACACCAGATCAACTTTGGCAACGTGTGGAAGCTGCTTGGTCTGCTGTACCCCAAGAACACATTCAAAGTCTCTTTGAATCAATGCCGAGGCGTGTGGCAGCTGTGATCTCCAACAACGGCGGCTACTCTGGGTACTGATTTTGGCAGGAACCACGCTTCATAGAATGCTGTAAATTTAATCATTTGTTACTTGGTCAACATGTTATCTACACAATAAATTTTGTTGTGATATCTCTTGTTTTTCTTGGTGTTGCAATTTGGGTGGCCAGCAGTGTATTTAATGAAAGCATTTGATCATGAAAGATATATTAACTGAAATTGTATGATCAAATGCCATAATTTTTGTTAGTCCTATAACATTTATATTGTTTATTTAAACATATTCTTGTATAAACTTGGAAGATATTCTTTTTTTAATGGTTATAATTGTTTTTTCTGATCAGTGTGAATCACAGGATTTTAAAAAACCCAACCCAGGTGGGTTTTATTAAGATTTTTATGGTATAACACTTTTTGGATTTAAATTTTATAGTTTTATTTCAAAACAGAATAGTTTTAGCCAAAGAAAACTTTCGTTACAAAATAATAATTAATTAAAATATAAAAATAACTTCAACTTTAATGCAGTACTATCTTTTTCTGCTGGCATTTATAAAAGGCTCCTAATTTGTTTTATGACCATAGATAAAAGTATATTATTGTTCAATTAATTAGAAAAATATGTTGTTTTTGATTGGCTCTTTTCTATTACTTTTTAAATTCTATTACTTTTTTTTAAACCTTTGTTTTTAAAATCATAGTTATATTTTCTAGTTAGAATATAAGTCAGTAAACCCTTTGCAGGCCAACTTATTGCAGAACTACTATTTATTTAATAATTTTCTTTATAGTTATTCATTTTTGCTTTAAATATATATTTCTTTTTACTTTAAAAAAATCTATAATTAATGTCTGATATTAAATCCCACGTAAACAATAATGCAGCAACTAATACAATACAGGATGGTTTCCTGAACATGAAATCTCCTCTTATCTGGAAAAGGATTTTTTTTTTTTTCCCTGTCACTATACTGATAATTACATATATTATTCGTATTTGAAAACTTATTTAATAAATAGATAAATTACTAAGTTATCCCTGCCTGCATTCTACACCTGTTCATTTAAAAAAAAAAAAAAATATTGCAGATAGAATTAGCTCAAGGTATTAGTATTTTTTAAAAAGTTATGCTTTATGTTGAAGTTGGAAAAACAATTATATTAAAATTAAACTAGCATATATATATATTTATCTAATATAATGCACAAAGTTGTGTAGGTAATATATGTATTTAATATCAAATAACAAATGCTTTAAATGAAAGAAAGGAAAAATTTTGATAATTTTTAATAAACCCCAAAAAATCCATTTCTGTGTGGGTTTTATTGTTTTTTTTTTAAACCCACCTGGGTTTTTTTGAGTTTGTGGGCGGGTCCGAAACCCTGGTGAATCACCAGAAGAATGTGTATATCTGTAGGTAGAAGTCTCTCTGGCTTCTACCTACCATCCTACCTAGTGATAGGATATGTGGCCCTACAGATATAATGCTTACGTTCTCTACATATATCTATTCAGCCATATATCTAATCTATCATCTAGTCAGCCTATTCCAGTTATTTCAAGACAAGGAAAGAAGAGGAATTATGCTAAATGACTGTTTGCATAGCGTTGCTTCATATGAACTTCACTGTGTGAGCAGTCATTTGGATAATAAACGAAGAAATTATGCAACACATAGTGGGAATCCCTCTTTGTGTGGCTAGTAGGTCAGAAAATTTGTAATACTTTTTCCTCCCTCAAAGTATTATTTATTTATGGTCCCCCAAAAAAACTTGATTCCAAAGGAGTTTTCTATTTAAAATTACTGTTGCTTTTTTTCCCCATTCCTAGAAATAATTTTTCAAGTAAAAAATTGAGCTGTTTGTAGTGTTTTTTTTTTTTTTTCTCCACCTTAGAAAATTAAGCATTTGTGGTGTCTCTCCTCACCCCCCCCCCAAAAAAAAATTCAGTTTTTCCTTAAAAAACTTGTTTTTATATAACCGATTTACGTTCAAAAGTATTTTTCATATAAAAATTGTTACTATTGCAGCAATTTTACAAATTTCAACTTTAGGAATTGCAGTGTAGACATAGGCATAATTTATCGTATTTCTAAATGCTCCAGGTTTTTCTGCAAAGTTTTTTTTTTTCTGATTTTAAAAGGTTATGTTATAGCATAATATCCAATCAAAGGCTGCTATAATTTGTGGAATAATTTAAATCGGAAAATGTAACAAAATATGCTTTCCCAGAGTTCTTAAAAAAGCAGTTTAAACAAAAACACTCATTTAAACCATATTTTTATTTTTAATAATATAGATTTCTTATAAAATTTAAATTTCTGTTTGAAAAAGTCATGTAGCTGTATTTCAAGGGTGCTAATTATTTCTAACCTGAGATTTGAATCGTAATATTAATTGGCTAATTTTAAAAAAATAAAATCCAATGGTATCCATTTGCTTACTTATTAAAATCAGATTGGGATAATATGTATAAGTGTTGTATACCCCCAATAATAATAATATCGAACAATGTGCAGAGTATGCACCATAAACCCAATAATGTATACACAATGTCTGTATTCCAAGGGCAAAATTTTATTGTCAATAAAATATATGTAAAACATTTTTTGTATAGCAATTTGGGGTCAGAAATGAAAAGTATTATGTGGTTTCAGCACAATGGGGCTCCACTTATTTCCACGAAATTATATATGTTACTTTAGCATTTCCAGTTTTCTTTTCATATATTTGAACCCATAATTTTTAAAGTTTGGTTTAGAATTTGCAGACATCCTGCATAAACTCATCATCCCATTCCCCACGAAACAAAACAATAAATA
Organism: Cheiracanthium punctorium; assembly: GCA_038373885.1. Lineage (NCBI taxonomy): Eukaryota > Metazoa > Arthropoda > Arachnida > Araneae > Cheiracanthiidae > Cheiracanthium > Cheiracanthium punctorium. The sequence goes on along the minus strand of JAWZYV010014457.1, from coordinate 169,529 downwards.
GTAACTAGCTTGTGTAGTTTTTGAAAAAAACTTAATTTCTAAATAAAAAATTAGAAGTTTCTTTTTTAATAAATAATTGAAATTCATATTTTATTTTATACCAGAAAACTGATAGCTTACATGCTTAAATCTATTGAGTAAAATAATAATCCAACGGAGTATATTTTTACTCAATTTTTGACTTCAAACAGCCATTCTCCTGATTGAGTAAAATTTGCTCCATTAATCGACCAAAAATCAATGGAGCGAAAATTTCTCAATTTTTGAGCATTATACAACAGCTCCATTTAGGCTAAATAATAATTAAAAAAAAAAAAGAGAAGTGTCTGTCCGTTTTTGATTAGTATAACTGTACTCAATTATGATTATTATTTAAGCTATAGAATGAGTGTTTTTACAAAATCAGACCTTTTTTAATTAATATATCTGTACTCAATTAAGATTATTATTTTAAGCTAGAAAAAGAGTGTTTTATGAAAATTTGCTGTTTTTGATTAATGTATTGAAGTATTCGTTTTCTTCATTTTTTATTATCAGAGCTGTAATCTATGATTTTAAGCCGGAAAAAATAAATTTTAAATCAAGGCAAATACATTACATATATCTTAATACACTATAAAAAAGTATTTTTTTTAATAAATAGAATATAATTTCACTATAGTCTCTATTTATAAAACGAATTCACAGTGCAGTCAGAATACAGAAATGTAATCATGGTTAAACCAGCTGTGAGATTTAATTAAAGCAGCAACCAAATTTATTTACATGAAAAAGGTAAAATAGTACTTACTCACTTGACTGAAGATATCATAACTTCATTTGTTTTACAACAACGACGAGATTTTTATAATCCAATCGTAAGAAACAAAGTCCATTAAAACAAAATTTTTACCGAAAGCATACTCTCCACATTTAGATTGATTTCACAACTCTGAATATGAAAAAGATGCATTTGGTATTCGGATATAAAATAAAATTATCACCAGCGAATACATCGAGAAGTAATCACCCACACCAAAAGGACTTAGCATTAAATAAAGTACATTCACTATCCTCTTTAGGAACTCTTTTAATTCATATTTTGATTACGACATGTTTGTTCTTCGATGCCCTCCGCAAGCCACGATTCCCGTGTTGCGGCTATGTACCGTTTTCCGTTGAAGAGCGTTGGTCATGTGATAGTAATAGGATATTTTACGGGCATCTTTTCGTGGGGGAGAAACAGAATACTCAATTAGACAAGATTATTGTGAAAATTGAGCTAAGTAGGATCTAGCGAATCGGGAGCATTGAGGAGATTACAAATTATTGTCTTTAATGAGTACTTTTCAGAAATTTTTAGCGTAAAAGGATTTAAATCAGCCGATAAGAAATTTAATCAATAGAGGAGTGTTAGTTTCAATCAATAGATTTAAGCGTGTATTCTGTGGGACTGCTTTAAAACTATTAATGCTAGCTTCAGGAATCCTTTTGAAGCTGACATTCCTCACTTTTTAAAATTCGGATTTTTGCTAGCAAAATAATAATAGCTATGTTGACATCCAGGATTTAATTTAGGAAAGGAGTTTACAAATACAGTCGGACCAACTTATAGAGACAATTGCTCTTATAATGTCAAATTATCTTTTGCCAGTCTATCACTCATTCGTACAAGGCCGTAGGCAGAAAAAAATATTTGTGTGTGTGTGAATCTCTAATTTTAAGTAATTTTCATTACCTTCTAGGGAAGGCTGTACCTCCCTTAACCTTTTTTGAGGGTACACCTGTGTAATCAAATCTCTTTATTGTAAATTATGCCTAAATGTTTTTCTAATTGCATGCCTTCCCTATTAATATGTAACTTATAAAATTAAAATAATTAATTTTTGTTTCAATGTGTCCATGTGTTTAAGTTTATACTGTATTTTCTATGAAAAAAAAAAAGCTGCTGATTATTAATTGATTAATTAATCTGATTTTAATCCATAATGCAACGCAAAAAAATGCATCAAACCTTGCTCCTTCCAGCCATCAGGAAACTAGAGTGGCGATCGCCCACCGGCCAAGAAGGCGACCACCAACTCCAACCAGGGGCGTAGCCAGTGGGGGGGATATCGGGATATATCCCCCCCCCGAAATTTTTGGATTAGTTATGAAATTCCATCTATTTATACACATATAAGTTCATATCCCCCCCCCCCCCCCGAAAAAATTTCCAGTCGCATATCCCCCTCCGAAAAATTTTCCTGGCTACGCGCCTGACTCCAACGCATCTTCCTGGCCGATTGTAAAGCAAACTGAGCTTACTCATAGATACCGGGGCAGACGCGTCTGTTTTACCAAAAAGTCACACAAAAAACACAGAAGCCTTTCACAATTTAGTTCTGTATGCCGCCAATGGTACAGTTATCAAAACATTCGTTACGAAGCGTCTCACCTTAAATCTTAATTTGCGCCGAAATTTCGCATGGACCTTTGTCATCGCCGATGTTCAACAACCCATCATTGGTATTGATTTTTTAAGTTATTTTAACTTACTTCTCGACGCCAAAAACAACCCCTTCCTGATAAGGTATTGGCAATCAACAATTTCCCAAAGCCTGAAAGCCTCTCACAACTCCGTCGGTTTTTGGCCATGCTAAATTTTTACCACAGATTCCTCCCACATGCTGCTACAACGCAGGTCCCCCTAAACAACTTGCTCCACGATGGTAAAAAAAAAAGAAATGACAAACGTCCTGTGCCTTGGACGGATTTGCTCATCACCTCTTTCAAAAAATGCAAAACTGACTTGGCTAATGCAGCCACTCACTTACCCAACACCCAACCAGCCGCTTTCTCTAATGGTTGATGCTTCCGTCATCGCTATCGGAGCGGCTCTCAATTGTGTAACTGATGAAGGTGAGTCAAACCCTTTAGCATTCTTCCCCCAAAAACTGAGTGCAGCGGAGACAAAATATAGCACATATGATCGCGAACTCCTCGCGATTTATTTGGTCGTGAAACATTTCCGGCATCATTTGGAAGGCAAGGATTTTGTAATCTATACAGATCACCGCCCTTAAACATATGCTTTTACAAAAACCACTGAATCCGACTCGCCGAGACGATGTCGACAACTTGATTTTATATCACAATTTTGCATTAATATCAAGCACATCTCTGACACAGACAACTTGGTCGCTGACGCTTTATCTCGCCTGCAGTCTGTGCAAATTCCTGAGTTAATTCAAAGTGATCATCCCTCTCTTAAACTCCAACCATGGGCCATTACACCTACAGCGAAATTGTACTGTGATGTGAGTAAAAAAAAAAAAAATACGTCCATTTGTGCCGCAACAACTGCGAAAAACTGTTTTCCAATCATTGCACAACCTCTCACCCTGGCGTTCGAGCATCCAAAAAGCTTGTCCAAGCAAGATTCGTGTGGCCTTCTATGCTCAAGGACATCACCGAATAGACTCGTACTTGTATCCAGTGCCAGCGTTCTAAAGTCGTTCGACACACCAAAAGCCCACTACAGCAATTCGGCTTAACATCTGAACATTTTGAACACATTCATTTAGACATACTCGGGCCTTTACCACCATCAAATGGAAATGTGTATCTACTTACGTGCATCGACAGATTTTCTCGTTGGCCAGAAGCGGTCCCGATTAAAGACATTTCCGCAGAGACAATTGCACGAACTTTTATTTCAAATTGGGTTGCTCGATTCAGGGTACCTAGAATAATCACTACCGATCAAGGCCGCCAATTCCAGTGCCTCCTCTTTAAAAACCTTGAAATATTGCTAGGTGTTAAACACATCCGCACGACTCCATACCACCCAAATAGTAACGGCCTGGTCCAACGCTTTCATCGTTCTCTGAAAACAGGACTGCGATGTCACTCCACTGACACTTGGACTGACAATCTTCCCATTATACTTCTTGGTCTTCGATCAACTTACAAACCAGACATTGGAGCAACTTGTTGCGAAATGTTGTACGGAGCTAATGTGACTTTGCCTTCAGAGTTCCTCCAACCTTCCAAAAACGAACCCAGTGCAGACCCCGCATCCTTTGTCCAAAAACTCAAGGAAATCATGTAAGAGTTGTCTCCAACTCTTACTTCAGCTCACATTAAACCTACTTGTTTCGTACATCCCCACTTGGAGACATGTACTCATGTCTTTGTCCGTAACGACGCTGTCAAATCTCCATTGACACAGCCGTACAAGGGACCCTTCTTGGCCATCAAGCGCGACAGAAAGCTTTTCACACTGGAGATCGATGGGAAAGAACAGGTGATAGGAATCGACAGGCTGAAGCCTGTATTTCTTTCATCAGAAGACACCCCCTGCCACTGCACTCTCCCTCCAATACACCTGGCACAGCAGATGTACCCACACAGCACAGTTTTTCCTGCTGAGCCATCTCCACCTACAACAGCTCAAGCCGAGCCACCTCAGGTAAAAAAGGTGCTCTGGGAGAGTCGTCCGCTTCAATACGAAGTACCTTTTGAGACTTGGGTACTTGGGGGAGTACTGTGGCGGCCGGCACCCCTTGCATCTGCGCACTTCCCCTCGCAGGATGTGGCCAGCGCTAGACACTACTCTCCTTCACTCCACTCAGAACTTTTCAATTCAGGAATCTGGCAACAGACTAGGGCAGTCAGTCAGTAGCTTTTCACCCTGATGTGTGCTTCGTTTGGTGTGGAGCTTGCACGCTCAAAAAATCTGTACAAAAATATGATTCTTCATAAATAAATATTGTGTTTTGTTAACGAGTGTAAATTGCCTTCTGTATTGTCGGGAATTATCTCTACAATCTTGCGAAACCCACAGGACTATTACAGTATTATAAAAGTTATGTTCAAGTGACTGCCCCCCCCCCCCCAAAAACAAACAAACTAAAAATCTGGTAGGGCAACACCTCTCTTGGTTAGTACCAAATCATTCAAACGTATGGAAGGGAGAGGAATAGCAATTATATCAAACATTTTATCAACTACTTTATTAAGTTTTATAACAGGGCTTCTACAGACCTGGAAAGTCAGGGAAATGAGTTTTGGTCAGGGAAAGTCAGCGATTTGGGAAAAAAGTCAGGGAAATTTGAAGAAATTGAAGAAAGGTCAGGGAAATGCAAGAATATTTGAATTTTGCGGCAAAATCAAGAAAATACTTCCTGTTTGAACCTAATTGTAGAAATTGTTTTATTTTCATTTTCTTATTTAACCTTATAAATCATTTTCAACTGTGTCCTTTATTAACATATCTTGTTCATTTGAAATATTCTTAAATTATTATCAAACATAGGTTTTGTTAGAATCCAGTGATGTCTAATAATATTTTTGTGTATATTGATTTTATCATCATTATTATTATTATTTGTAAAAAAGAGGCAAAATACAGGGTGGCCATAATTAAACTGCAAGTGTTCAAGGGGTGCTGGAGAGAAAACTACCAGGAATATTCCGGTAAAACTTGGTATCTACACGTTTCAGAACATCCGCAAGTCAAATATGTAAAAAACAAATTCGCCATTTTCAACCGATAGATGGCGTTACACCCTGTTTTAATGCTTATGGGCATCCTATATGCAAATTTTAAGCCCATCGAACAGTGTAAAAACAAGACCACATTGAGTAATAGTCAATCATGACTCTGAATAAGAAGAAACGTGCATTGTTAGTGAAGATATTCTATCAGAATGGTAGCAATTATTCAGCAAAACTGTAAATGATGCTTTTATTGTTTATATGCCTCTTAGAATGTCACTATGCTCTGTCTATCGGTTTTGGAAGTTGTACATGCCACCGGTGAACTTTTAAATACGGTACAGCGCCATCTATCGGGTGAAAATGACGATTTTTTTTGCATATTTGGCTTGCGCATGTTCTGAAACGTGTAGATACCAAATTTCACTGGAATATTCTCGGTAGTTTTCTCTCCAGCACCCCTTGAACACTTGCAGTTTAATTATGGCCACCCTGTATATAAAAAGTTATTAATTAAAGGATGTAATATTAAAAATAGAAATGCAAAATTCAGGAAAGCACGCTAGATAAAAAGTCAGGGAAAGTCAGCGAAGCAAAAGCTGTGAAATCTGTAGAAACCCTGTATAATGTTAATGTTCAGTAAATGCATTTAATTTCAGTCCTTTAAAAATTTATGTTGTGTATTTTGGGGTGATTAATAAATATTCTCTGCCTATACTATTATACTTGAGAAACTTTTATTAGTTCTCCGATATTTATTTCATGATTGTTTACAAACAGACTCATTCGCGGGCTATTTTGCATCTTTTGCTAAAAAAATCCTATCATTTCATTGGTTGAAAACGTTTTCTCCCATTTCTGTGACATCATTTAACAGGAGGGGCTAGATCGCCAATCCGCCGGAGTATCTGGAACCGATTGCGCGTCCTGGAATACCATTTTCCCGCACGTACCTTAACTTGGGTGTCTTGCAAAAAGGTTTCCTCCTGACGTCACCCGTAAGCTATCGTTCGCACGTGCTAGAATTGCCCCCTTTGTTGCATGGTTTTGGGTATGTGTTTCAGGGAACCCTAGACCAGTGGTGCGCAAATTATTTTCCTTTGCGACTCCCTAGTTTGTGTAAAACTTTTGTCTCGACCCCTGGATAGACACAAGACATTTTGTTTAATTGACAACGAAGTTACATTGAAATTCTTTCTGGGATTTGCTCTTGCAGGGTGTTTTTAAAAGAGTGTCGTGATGTCATCGATTGAAATAACACCTTTTTAAAATAGCGCACCAAACTTATAAACCATCACAAAAAGGTTATAAAAGTTGTAACATCATAAAAATCAGTTAATGAATCAACTGGTATTTAAAGGAATACAAAATGAATCAATCTGGTATTTAAAGGAATACAAAATAAAAGTGAGAAAACCTAAGATTTCGAAAAAGTATGTCTTAAAATTAAAATTCTATAATTACAATAAATTTTATTTATACATGAAGAGTAAAAGAATTATTATTAAAACTAGTTAGTATGTAAAACTACTATTTATTTTCCTTTGTAAATAATAATAATTATTATTTAATTATCTGAGCTTTCTGATGAGAAAAAAAATTTCATTGAAATATTAATTACATATTGAATTTACAAATAGAGTTAATGATATTAGAAAAATAAAGATTTAATTTTAATTAGGAGTAGCCATCAAAATACTAGAGATCATCAGAATATGACACAAAATACTTAAAGAAAAAGTTAGGAAGGAGTTTTACCAAAAAATACTTAAGACTTTGAATTAAAAAATAATTAATTTAACTATTTTTAATTATTAGTTATAGCAAAATAAATTACTGAAAAAATAAGTAAAGTATATAATAGTCTGTCATTATTTTTTAAAAATGAAATAAAATAAAAACGACAGTAAAACAAAGCCCATCTCGCAAAAGAGCGACTGTGGGAATCAAACTCAAGACGTCTGGACACAAACCATATGCGGAACTTACTAGCTATCTAAGCACAAACTGGTTTACATTATAAGTTAAATTGTATAGATGTTGTCTCAGATCTACGCGACATCTCGGATAGCTGAGAGCCAAAAGCAAAAAGAAATAGAAATATTATTAGTGACTAATTAAAACATATAAGGGATAACATATTCAAAAAGAAGGATGACGGAATTATTATTAAGTGTGTATGAAATCATGGATTCAGATTGAGTCCCGAGTCATTTTCCTTTAGATTTTTAGGTCAGCATCAATTTTGTTTGCATCAATTTTGTCCAGAGCATATTTATAACAATTTGGAATACTGTAATGAAAATTGATGATTAATTGAACCAAAAAAAAAAAAAAAAAATTAAGAACCTACTTATCCTAAAAATATTTTCTTAGGCCGTCCTACTCTCTCACTTTCCCGTCCGCCAACAGCACTGTATTCATACTCCATTCCTTGTTACCACATCAACGAAGATGATTTACGTATTTATACGCGGGAGTTAAATAGTCTCCTCTTTAAACTGGATTAAATAAAAAAAAACGAGTTTTCCTAAATAATCGGGTGACGTTAGTCATCGAATTTAGCACCGGTTAAAATCATATATTAATTTTAAAAAATCGTTAGAGCGGATTCCGAGATCCAAATGGCACAGATTTTTAACCCCCAAACGAGCTGTAAATATAAGCGTCGCAGTATTTGGACGGCTGGTTGGTTGGTGTTGGCTGCGTCACTCGTAGAACTGTCGTTCTCCATGATAGGTGGAAGTAAGCAGCCGATACCGCAGATCACTATGCATGGGAACGGGGTTTTGAAGCCCGTGATAGTGATTGCGAATATCACGCTCGTAAAATAATAATTGTCAGATTTTCTCTTGTATTATTCCCGTTCTTTGAAATGAACAATTGTAGATTTTTCATAAATTTGATTTTATTTGAAATTGGCGAACCCCAAAAATTTTCCCGCGACCCACCGGTTTGCGCACCGCTGCCCTAGACTATGCCGAAGACCAAATCATTTGATGTTAGTGAACTTTAGTACTACAATTTCGATATTTTAAAGCCCGACTTATTTGAATACTGTATTTTTTAAAATTTAGTTTCGGTTTCGTAATTTGATAAAAGCCTAAAAGACATTGCTATTGTATTTCAATATCATGCGAAAATTTCTTTCTTTTAAGCATATTTTGGAATGCTTGATTCCTTAAAACTGTAAATTAATTTCACATGGTGCTGTAATTGACAACGGCAAAGTAAGATACATTTGCTACTGTTTGTTTACAATTTACACAATGACTTCGTGTATTTTCATCACAGTCATATGCGTCGGCAGAAACTTTTTCCAGAGGATGGAGGGAATTTTTCCAAGATTGTTTCAACATAAGATTACTATGTTGGGAAGCACAAAAAAGCAGGGAAAATACCGTCATACAAAAATCCAGGGGAGGCCAGTGCCCCCTTTTCCCTAAACTGTCGACCAAGCCGATAGCTAGACTGTTTTTACAGGGGGGGGGGGTTGCACTTTCCCTCGGGGGGCTTACAAATTTACACATATATGTATTCACGCACAGAGAGAAGTGTGTTTTTTTATAGACACACACTTCTGCGTATGTTTGTTACAGAACTGAATCCTGGCTTTTTTGTTAGTCTTCATTATAAACAGTCAACAGTGAATACAAATGCTTGACAAGTGAATGTAGATGATTGTTTTCTTTATTTTTCTGAAAATAACTTCTTTTATTTCAGTTTTCACATTTTAGCTAGGATTTATACTTTAGTAAGTTTTTCAATCATTACACCGCATGCATACGTGCACAAATACACACACTCACACACGCATATATATATATGGACATACAATGAAATTTCCAGAGAGCGACCACCCTTCGTCGTTCTGCGAAAAATCGGTCGTTAAGGGAGGTGGTCGCTCAATGAAGTATAAACATTTGATAGCCAAGCTAAAAAATGCTAAAAGAATTTTTTGGTTTTAATATTTATGGAACTGCATACTAATACGTAAGTAATTATACAAACATATTTTTTTAATTTATATTTTGATAAAATAGAAATTTCAGATTTTTTCATTCTTGTTTTCTGTCTCTACTTTGTTTTTTACAGCTGACAAAAGAGCATTTATCCTGATATTCTTTATGCATCCTGAATTTGCCATAATAAAATATATTTGCTTTAAGGGTTTTCCCACAACCAAAGGTAACAGATAACTTTCTTTTCGAATTTTTTTCGTGTGACTCGATCCGATCAACACTCTGCTCCAACGGTAAGGTAAAATAACTCGTTTTTTAGACAAATGCTCTAGCCTGCAAGATTTATACATGATGTGCACGTGTACTTGCACCTGCTGTCGGTTTATATTACAGCGAATAGTTTGGAATGCGGTTTTTGTTTACTTCCGGAAGAATGCTAGAAAATTTTCGGACAAGGAACCATATACGGTTGCTTATGAAGGGTTGAGTGCTCTCTTCTAGTGGATCTTTTAACAAAGTAGATTGGGTAAAAAATCGGTGCCTTAAAAGCTGGTCGTTGGAGGAGGGAATCGCTTATGGTCGCTCGTAGAAATTTCACTACACTCTCAAAGTGAAAGAACGAACGGTTTAAAAAAAAAGGGAACACAAGGATAAAGACAGCGATTACTGATCATTAAAATTCTCCCCCCCCCCCCCCGCTGTTTTTTATCGCTTGGAAAGAATAGTATCCGTACACCTGCGGAGATTTTTTTTTGAAATTTAAAAATTTTTACACTTAAAACTATATTTTACCATTAAATGTAAGAAAAAAATGAAATAATCATTAAAAAAAAAGTTATCAAATACCTGAAAAAAAAATTGGGGCAGGAAAAGACAAAAAAATATCAAAATTTTTGCATTTCCGCAAAACACCCTAACTCGAAAAATTACTAACATATTCAAAATCTGTAACATGCATAAGATTATTGATAATATAATCTAGGGAATAGACTATTATCAAGAAGCTTGTCCAACTACATGAGAAGCTGGAACAGTAAATATCTATGAATATGGTAAGAAATGCGAAAACCGCCAACAACTTTAAATACAAACAGCCATAAATTGAAATATTATTAGTTTATGTTAATGAGCATAGTCTATTCCCTAGAATAATATATAAACAACATGAGAACAAAAATTCATCCCATTCGATGCATTGGTTTTTAAGTTATGATGTTTTGCGATAAATAAATCGTCAAAAAACTTCATTTTAAGAAAACGCTAAAAACAACTTTCATATGCACTTTATTTAACTTGGAGCTACCAGATACCTTAATAACTACCTGATTTATAAAATTCACCTTCTTTAGCATCATAAACACTTTTTTTTTTCTTTCGCAATGCTTTTAATATTTTACAAGGTGTTTTTAAATGTATAAACAAAAAATATCAAAATTGTCGCATTTCCGCAAAACACCATAACTCGAAATACTGCTTACATATTCAAAATCTGTAAAATGCATAAGATTAATGATAATATAATCTAGGGAATAGGCTATTATCAAAATGCTTGTCCAGCTACATGAGAAGCTGGAACAGTAAATATCTATAAATATGGTAAGAAATGCGAAAACCGCCAACAACTTTAAATACAAACAGCCATAAATTGAAATATCATTAGTTTATGTTAATGTGCATAGTCTATTCCCCTGAATAATATATGAATAACATGCGAACAAAATTTCATCCCATTCAATGCATGAGTTTTTAAGTTATGATGTTTTGCGATAAATAAATTGTCAAAAAACTTCATTTTGAGAAAACACTAAAAACAACTTTCATATGTAATACACTTTAATTGGTTAGAGCTACAATATACCTTAATAACAACCCGAGTTATAAAATTTACCTTCTTTAGATTCATAAACATTTATTTTTTTCTTTCGCATTGCTTTTAATATTTTACGACATTTTTTTGAATGCTGAGTGGAATGTCGCTTTGAGTCGAAAATGCGATTATTATCAAGGGCTGCATAGCCTTTTATGGTGAACTCACCAGGATCACTGATCAATTCGGTTGAAATTTCTAAGCAACCCCTGTACCCATCATTGAAATTTATAACTGCATCAAATGCACCTAATTTTAAAAGCTGAAGGCACACAAATACTTCTTTCGGTACTCGCTGCCAAATAATTCCATTCAAGCATTCATTTGCGTTTTGAGTCTTCCCATGTAAGCATTTGCTCAAAAGTTCTTTTTTACACAACTCTAAATACACTGGCTTTATGATGTTTAGGATACTCTGCGGTAAACCAGCATATTTCTCCTTTACAGGCAACTTCTGTGCTATTGCCCTTTGATAGTAGCACCAACTATCCGTACCAACAGGACATTGTCCGTGCATCGGTTTCTTGGCACTTGATGCACAGTGAAATAAAACAGCTATGACATTTTGCTGCATCTTTTGAAGATTGCCAGAATTGCTTCGTATAGCAATTCCATAATAATTTTGGAGTCTGTCAATGAAGTTATCCGTTAACTTTCCTTTTCCAGACAGACCTTTTATCGTAGATTTTAATTTTCGCAAACGTGACCCTACTCTTTTTTGAATATGGCCAATACATCCGAGTTTAGTCACACTGTTTTCACCATATGTATCTTTTACGGTCATGAACGCTTTTGAGTCACCATCACCGTAGTACTCTGCATATTTCGAATTGTATTTTTCTACGGATCTCTGAAAGATTCGCAAAGCACCAACAGTTTCCATTTTTGCTGATGATCCGGCAAAATTGCATTGGCAAACATGATCTATTTTTAAAGTTTCATATTCAATAGTTCTTGGGAGTTGGTCAAGTTTTTTACACGTAGGACAGTATGATAACACTTCTATATCGACAACTTTCCCAGTATCGATGGATATTGCAGCAACACATCCATTCATAGACGTGTATCCTCTGCGCTGCCATGTTCCATCCACGGAGACTCCACATTTCACCACTTCATCACCTACATCATGTTTTTCTGCTACAATGCTTGCAGCCTTTTTCATCGAGATCTCCGCCACTTTTTTCACAGCTGAAAAGAGTTTCTTTTCAATTTTGACATGGGCAGTTCTGCTAAGGGAAGGTAAATTTAATGTCGAGCATAATTTAAATGCAGAAGAGGAACACTTTCCAATCTGCCTCATGCCATACACCAGTCTGATGTTCACTTCTGCTGCATTTTGAATTTTCGCCGAAGAAGCGAAGGCCTTGCAAAAGTCACACTTTAGGCATTTTAGTGAAAAATTTGGTACAGCTTTAGTATGGTCCCTTTGGCACGCTTTATTTTTGGCGACTTTTTTTGGCGCGATAAAGGATGCCAATATGGTAACCCCGCCGTCTGATGATCCGGAGCTGTAGATTCATCCGTGACGTCACGGTTTCGCTAACGTTTTCCTCCAGCGAATCGGGAGTGTTTGTTCCTTTATTAAACTTTTGGAGGCCCCTTTGCCAGTATTTCGCGCGGGAGCTTCAAGTGGTGGAACCGCCATTACGCTTTATGGTTTTATTTTAATGGCTTTATTTTAGATTAAATTTTATTATTTAATTATTACTGAAATTTAAAATGGATGTTCAGGTTCATACTGACTGTTTATATACAGTTTTGCATGAAGAAACATTCTTTTGATAGTACGTTTCAGGTTAATATTTTCGTTCTCGATTGTTTATTTGTTAAGGGTAGAAGCAACAAATAATTGCGTTATTAATATTTTATACAGTGAAATAATTTTAGATATTTTGATTTTATTATTTCCATATTGTAATAATTTAGGGATTTTAATCAAGGTATGTGATAAGCATTGTTTGTTTTTATTTGTTATTATTACCTTTGTTTATTTGTTAATGGTAGGAGCAACAAATAATTCCGTTATTAATATAATATTTGATATTTTGATTTTATTATTTCAATATTGAAACAATTTAGCGATTTTAATTAAGGTATGAGATAAGCATTGTTCGTTATGATTTGAATTAGTTCTTTATTTTGCTTACGTAGTCTTTTGTCAGAATGCTAAAATGTATTTTAATTTTTTTGTCTTTTTTATTTGTTATTTTTGTGAGGTATTGCCTTCAGAATATTATTTGTTTGCATTGTTTAATTTAATCTACTAAAAAGAGAAAGGGGGGGGTTGAGGGGAGGCACAGCCCCCCCTCACACAAAAAGAAAAGTTATTAAATTTTATTAAACCAAATCTATATGTACATGCCAGCCCTTGTGGCTGGCTTTCCGATTAGCTACCGCTTGGCGACTTCCTACTACTGGCGCCGCGGCAGGAGTGATTTCTCCCATTACTTGGCAAGCCTCTCCGTTCGGTAGGAATGGAAAACCGGTCTGCGATTGTGATCCGGGACTGATCGTAACGAGAGCTGTCCGCTTAAAACGAATCGGACACTGATGCAGCTCATTTTAAAATGAATCGGTCGTGGATAGGATGCAGTGGCTGTTTTAAAAGAACTGCATCAGTTTATTTGAAAGTGGTTCCGTTTTTGTTTCGTTTGCTAGTCTTTTCTCTTTCCGGCAGAGCAACTCTATAGTTGGTTTTTATACAAACATATCCGTTGAATAAAAAACTTTCATAATTAAGAGAACGGCAAAAATTCACGTTTTGTTAGGATTTTGATTATTAAAAAAAAAAAGAGAGAGAGAGAGAAAGAAAAGAGAGGAACTGTTTCTGTAGCTAATCTAAAATCCTTATTTATTGTAAATGAAAAGCGATAGTGTTCAGTATACAAATAGCTATAGGGGCGACTATATTAATTACAGTAAAACCTGACAACAGCAATACTTAAGGGACCAAGACCAAATAAAATTTATCCAATATCGTTATAGCGAGGTTTTACTGTATTATAAATTTGAATCGATTACGCAAGTTGCGCCTACACGATCAAACTCCTTCTTAATACCAGGTTTAACATGTTCATTCTCTTACATTGCGAAGATATAACAAGAATTTTGAGGTGCGTGAATTCAATATTATTCAAAATTTGAATGGATTACGCAATTTGGGATTACATGTTGTAGACCGACACAAATTTTTACTTTCTTGGCATATCCGAATGGTCCGTTTTTCTGTAGTAAATTAGCTGTACAGTTAGTTTTTATACAAAGATGGGTATGCGGAATTTTTTTTTAGGTTTCTATTACATACTTTTTATTTATATATAAAACTGATTTAAGTTTTCTTTCAAAAATAATAATCAAATAACAAATAAAATCTTTTAAAAAATATATTTCTTTCGTTGCTTTATAATATTTTCTTCCAAAAATGCACCTATTACAATACAAACGTACACCTGTAAACCTGTACATGTGATGGTGCCATTTTCCATGTTTTTATGGGAACGGAGCTTAGCGACTAGGGCACTGCGGGATACTATTCGTTTAATAATAACATTATTAGAAAGCTGATGATTTCAATTTTAACAACTACTAAACAAATGTAAGATATTCATTGAATGGGTAAAGTCACTAATACAGTTGATCATTAATAAAATCTTTACATTATTTTGGACATTAACATTCTGGGCTTTACATATTCTGGACAATCTCTAGCACATTATTTTGAAAAGAGATTCTACTTCTAAAACACATTTTTGCTGATTTTGATAAAGATTAGGGGGGGGGGGCAGATTTATGTACCCAAGGATCTGTGCAGAAGAAAACTGGGTCTATTTTGTGGCCCCTTCACAGAAATGCAATCGATTAAAGCGGCCCTTCATTGGCATTTCACCCTACATTTTAATCTGATTTATCAATTATTATTTTTTTAAACGCGACTTTTATTAAAAATTGGTATGAAATTTCACAAAAATAAGTGTTGAAATTCACAAAATTAAGTATTGAAATTCACAAAATTAAGTATTGAAATTCACAAAAAAAAAAGCAGTTTTTCACAGAAATGGGAACTCAGGAAAAAAATTCTGAATCGACCCCTGGTATGTGTTTGTTAAACTGAATTTAGGTGATGAGAAATAACTGAATTCATTAATCCAAGTCTAAGGAAAAAAACATTCCTTTTCTATAAATATATTTTCCTTGGAGTCTTTCAAGAATGCTTAAGAAAAAAAATTCTAGATATTAAAATAATAAGTTTACTCCTCTCTTTTCTTTATGAGTTTATTCTGTTACCTTCTAAGGTTCAGAGGGCTAACGATGATAATTTATAAACTTGAGAAGAAAAATTCTTCAATATATTTTTTTTTTCTTTTGAGTCAAAATCTGTTATATATTATGCTCTTGAACTTGCATAGTTTTTTGTATTATTTGGAAGTCCTTTCATTGGTGTAGTAACAGATAGTTACTAAGGTATCGGACTTAGATGAAACTTATCACGGTGAACGTACTCGTTAAATCTGTGAGGCTTTATGTTCTTCTTCTCTGTTGTCTGCACTGTTAAAAATGATTTACTTAAAAATGAGTACATTAATGTACTCATATTTTTTTAAATACATTTGCATCATAAACGAGTACATGGCGTGCTTAAATATAAATAACCATTCAAACTGAAAAATAATCATGAAAAAAAGCGCACCCGGAATTGAATGGGTTTGTATTTCGTGAAGAGAAGAGGGGGGGGGGGCTGAATTTGAAAATATGTGAGAAACAAGTGGGTGTCCAAAGGGCTTAAAAAGGGGTACATTAGTGTATTTGCCCTGATTTGTAAGTATACAGTCTCACTCTCCTACACTCTACAGAAGACCCTACAGACTCTAAGAAACTCCTTCTCCAGATTAAAAAATAAATAGAAAATAAAAAACGGAGTAATAATAACAATAATACTAATTTCAGCGTTTTTTTAATAAACTGATTGTTCAATTTGTTTGTATTCTTAAGACAAAGTCCAGAACTAGTGATTCAGTGACAAATTACAGCAGTTTCGAAAAATTTAAGTACCATCTCTCACCTAACAGGCAACCCTAAGAATCTAAGACTCCACAGATTTAGCATGCACGTTCTCGGTAATATGTTATCACATCCAGTCTGATTTGTAATCAGCTATAGCTTATTATTATTACTGGTTTTCTTTTTATAAGAGCAAGAGTTTATTCAGATTCATGGTAATCTATCTTGTTAACTCTTTGGTTTTAAATAATAATTCTTAGAATGAATGATTTATAAATATATAGTATATTTACATATAAATATTTTTATTTTATAAAGTATTTAATATAAATATTGCTACTTTTATTTTAGACATACCTTTTTTTTCAGAATTAAATTATGATAATAATAAGTCAATTTAAAAAAACTTCCAAAATCAAATGTTAGTATAAGTGTAATGTTTTTAAACGAATTTTCATTTCTAAATTCTAAAAAAAAACCTTCTTAAAGGAAACTGGCTAAAAAAATTCGCCGCAATAAAATAACTTTATAATTAATTCTATATGTATAAGGTCAATATCTAAAGAAGAAAATCCTAGGTCAGTGTTTTTTAGGGACCCTCTATAATAGGGATTGAAAGTTTTTATGATTTTTATTTAATATTTAAAATATTAAAATTTTTACTTCCAGCTTAAATTATCATATTCACGTAGCAGAATTCCAAAAGCTTAGTACGAGAGATTCAAGATAGGGATGTGGAAGAAGTTAAAACTAAGAAAATAAATAAAAAATTAAGGATTACTATTTCAAATGAACGGAAACGTCTGACAGATTATTTTAGAGATAAATTTCTATAAGTACAAAACTGTTCCTTTTTATTATGTTCCGAAGTTATTTTTATTTTGTGGTTAAGACAGATCTACACAAAGGATGTCTGCTTAATTAGGGTATGCCTTGGGCAGACGACTTTTTCAGGGGTTTTGACGTGTCTGGAGACACGTCAAAACCCGCACTGGAGAAAACAGCCGCGCGGTAGGCAGGAACCCTACTGCTATACACTTCAGCAGTTTACCAAATTGTCATGAAATTAGTAAAAAGTATTTATACTATAATGCAAAAGGTCAAAATACTTTTTTTTAAAGCTTTATAAATTAAATTTATATCTTCTAAAGCTCTTTCACTACTTTACAAAACTCATTTAACTTTTAAGATTAAAAAATAAAAAATAAAACTTGCTGAAATAAGCAAGAATGACGATATATAGAAAATTAAATGGATAAATTATCGAATATTGAACTTCATATATGAAAAAAATACAGCAAGAAGAAAAAATATCTACTAAAACAGCTATTATAACTTGATGTAAAACTGTGAGAACAACTCAATTAAGAAAAGGGAAAATGTTATTAACTTTTGTTCACTAAATAAAACTTTTTTTTTTTTTTTTTTTTTTTTTTTTTTCATAAAATATCTTGTATTCCATTGAAAAATAAAATATAAATAAATAAATATTTTAAAGAAACCATAATATTTAGAAATAATTTTAAACCAGTACAGCAGATTGGGAATGAGAAAAATTGTTAAACCAAGCGCTTAAAAAATAACCCTGTTTAAATTAAGTAACCTTGACAGTGAACTTAAAAAAATCTGGAGTGACTCCACTCGACTTTCCGAACACTTACGATTAAGATCATTACCAAGCATTTAAATAAATTTTAATCGATGAATAATTCAAACATATATACCAAATTGAAGCTCGATCGAATGTACCGTTTAAACGCTAGCGCACTTTCAAGAATTTCTCCCCATAATGTAAAAGAAAAGGCCATAATGTAAAAGAAATCTTTATTCTATCCCTGTAGAAAAACTGTAAGTCCTATACACATCAAAATCAATACAGATCTTGCGACGGTGGTTTATAACATGTATACCCAATTTGAGCTCAATCGAATGTACCGTTTAAACGCTAGCGCACTTTCCAGAATTTTCCTCCATAGGCCATAATGTAAAAGAAATCTTTGTCGTAGCCCTGTAGAAAAACTGTAAGTCTTATACACACCAAAATCAATACCGGTCTTGCGACGGTGGTTTATAACATATATACCCAATTTGAGCTCAATCGCATGCCCTGTTCAGGAGCTATCGTGTTCACTCACACACACACACATACACACATACATACATACATCTCGTAAAAATAGCATAAATGAATTCAGAAGACCTCAAAACGTGTAAATACACCAAAATCTCGAATTCGAATTTTTTCATGATTACAATACTTTCCTTACATGGTACATGTTCGGAAAGTAAAAAAATATTTTGTCAAGACACAGACTGGAGTTCCTTTTCGCATTTTAAATCAAACAGTTAAAATGACCCGTTAAACAAATGTTAAAAAAAAAAATAACACGAAGTTTGGAGGAGGGAACGTGCCCCCCCCCCACACACACACACAGAGATTAGTTTGTTGTCTGTTAGACAGAGATCTGTTTGTTTTAAATTTTTAAACAAATTATTGTTTAACTGATTTTGGTACAAAATTGGGGGGGGGCATAGGGAGATACGTCCCCCCCCCAATCATTTCAGCACTACCATAAATTTTCCTCTATTTGTTTTGATAAAAATGATTTCATCCATTCTGTAGATTCGGATATTTCAGAAGAAGAACCCCCTTCACCCATCGCAACCCCCGTTTTAACCCCCGAGTTTTAGTGACCGGATGTGTTATCCATCATTCATCAACGCGCGACGAAGAAAGAGAGTATACACCTTCACACTGTCTACACTCTTCTCCCGGGGCTATTTCTTTGTTTGTGCTTCTTGACAAAACGTGAACGTGACCTTGACAAACTCCTTGACAACCCAGTAGTCAATTGTGGGGGGTTCTATTTGGGGGGGGCGAGGGGCCATTCAGAGTATGACGCATGTTGTTAGTGTAAAAATGATACAAAAAAAATTGAATACTTAAAAAAAAATTCACTTCACTAAAAGGCGCTCTTTCGGATGCCCACTCCTTCCTTACATTTTTTATTTCAAGCGCCCCCCCCCACACACACACACTCACATCCAAAAAAATAAACCCCTTCAATATTGTGCGCTTTTTTCCGGGGCGTTTTTTTCCGGTGCGCTTTTTTCCGGGTGCGCTTTTTTCCGCCCATCGAAAAATAAGCATGTGGATAAATATAATATAATTGGTGTAGTAACAGATAGTTACTAGGGTATCGGACTTACGATGAAACTTATCACGGTGAACGTGCTCGTTAAATCTGTGAGGCTTTATATTCTTCTTCTCTGTTATGGTGAGTGAGAAGTAGTATTAATGAAGATACCGATGTTCTTTGCTAATTTTTGCAATTTTAGTACACGTTCTTAAAAATAAAATAAAATAAAAAAAAAAAATAAAAAAAGCCAATGACATATAACAGGGTTTTCATTGTGGGGAAAAAAATGGGTGAGAATTTCTCACTGTAGATGCGAGTTGGGTAAATACCCAGTGGGTAAGGTATTTATAAATGGGTACTTTCACTTGCCTCCGGTAAACACCCCAAATCAGAGTATTTATGAATTTTAGTTATTTTTATAGCATATAACTGGGCCTACAAGTCTGTAGGCCAGCCCTAGTTACATGCAATAAAAATCAAACTGCGAGGATTTTACGCCACTTTATGAAAAATGGAAGCATGCGCGACATTTTTTTTTTTTTTTTTAAGGGTCCAAATCTTTCGAGAGGCGATAATTTTGTGCAGAATGAAACCAATTTGTAAGGGCGAGAATTTTTCACAGTAATAATTTTTTAATGAGAGGAAAAGAAAAGAAAAATGCGTGTTTCTCGGTCGCGTTCTAGTAAACACTGTATTAAAGGATTAATGTATTAAATTTATAATAATGAAAAGAATTTAACAATTTCTTTATTATTTTCAAGATACAGTACCATATTCTTGTATAGTTCCTTAACAAAACAGTTTGTAAGCCTAGTATTTTTAAGAACACCCCCCCCCCCCTTTACAGTCAAGCCTTTTTGACAAGAACAAAAAATGCGTGTCTCAGTTAAAAGCAGTTAGTATAATAACTAAAATTTCTAACAAAATGCTTTCCGTCGAAAATATTGTTTGCAGAGGCAAACAAAATATTTGACATAGACTAAGCGCTACAGTAGTTAATTAAACAAATAATTTAGCGTCTTATTTGCTATAACCTGTTAGCTTCATCCTTGCATAGACGCGGCCGCGATTCCTTTTCTGTGACCATCATTGCTTCCTGGAATACGTCTTGTGGTCATATGCCATAGTAGGAGTAATCAGAGACCTAGGCCGGTAAGCAACGATATGCATGGGAGTGGATTCACTGCTGTCGAATTCTTTACAAGGATGGAAGGATGCAGGTTAATTATTCATTGCATCAGGCGCGTAGCCAGAAAAAAATGTCTCCAGGAGAAATGAAGAATATTCGTGTATCAATAGATGGAATTTTGTACGATATAACGCTTATGCTAAGTAATTTAAAAATTTGGGAATATATATTCCGATAGCCCCCGCCCCCACTGCGTTACATATTGTGTGCGCCAGAAAGATTGTATTGGAAAGGCTTTTGTAATCATTGTTTCAGTATTTTTTACTTTGTTATGATTTGTTTCGTCCTCCCCACCCCCACCCCCAAATATAAGCCAAAGTAGTTTTGACGGTAAGTACTCTACATCTTAAAGTCTATTTTAATCATTTGAAGGACCCCCCCCCCCCTGTCCAATCCAGTGAAAAGTTTCAAGAGGGGAAGAGCGATAAATGTATACAAGCATTTTATTACAAATGGGCCAGTCGTTTTTCTTTTTTAACTATTGAACCCAGGTTTAACCTGTTTATCTCGCAAGGGTGGTCTCTATCTGAGCAATCAAAGACACACGTGCAGGTAGGAACACTGGTCACAAAAAGTGAGTCCTTTCCGCTCCGTCCTTTAAAAAAATGAGAGCGAGCATGGTAAACATAGGTTCAATGGTGGATTAATTCCCTAAAGATTCAGCAAAGTTTTTGATTCAAGTGTGCTCAGGTAAAGGCTGAAATGGTAATCGCCCCATAGCCCTCCATTTGGATTCGCCACTGAAACCCTGGTTGTGTTTTAATACATCAAATCATCCTGTCCTCACAATTTAGAAATAAAAATTACTTTATCAGCGCGAGGTTAAATAAAGTTTGATACATTTTTCAAAGGATGATGTGTACTCCCCCCCGCCCCCCTTCCCATAAATAAATAAACAGTCTCGATTAGCGTGGTTTTTTTTTTTTCTGTACCACGTTTTTTTATTTTTCCTCTGTATGAGTTGTAAATCCGAAATTAAAAAATTTCCGAATCCTTTTGCTGAATAAATTTACGATGTTCAAAAATTTCCGAGTTCTTTTATTGGTTTGATAAGATTTTTCGAAGACTAGTTGGATTTCAATTTTAGTCACGCTGATTAAATTCGTGAAAATAATGCTCCCTAAATTCAAAAATTTCTGACTGTTTGCTTTTATTTGATTAATTAGGGAAGTTGAATTCTTAAAGCTCCACATTTTTTGACTTATTAAATTTAAATTTATTCACGCATACACAATTCCATTTTTAACGTATATAAATTTTCATTTAATAAATTGCTTTGTGTTTAGCATTCACATCAAGCTTTAAACCGTGAGAAAGCCTAATGATGGATTTTCGCGTTCGACCGGCATTTACTAGTCTACTCGTTTGTCAAAATCAAACCTGCTATACAAAACTATTTATTTCTTGCTAACTGAACTGTTTCCCCTCCCTCTCCCCCTTTTCCTTGAAAAATCTGTTGCATAGCCTTTTAAATTTGTCTGCCAGGTTGTTGACAAAAGGATTGTTCGTCGGCCGCCGATAAGCCTCTTGTAAAAGCTGATTGTCCACACTGAAAAGAAACATGTGGTCTTCTGGAATTCGCTCTGTAGGCAAAGTACTAAAGATTCGACGTGTGTCAAGCTGGCCGGACCACATTCCGCAAAATAAAAAATAACAGGCTAAAAAATTAGTGCTACATTAGTGCTCGAGCCTCAGAATTAGTGCTGCTTATTTAAGCGAGTAATTCACAATTTAATGTGGTCCGGCTATCTTGACGTCAAGCTGGCCGGCCACATAAAGAAAAAATTATTTTTTCCCGAATTTTGATACATACAGAATTAGTGCTATATTAGTGCTATCTGAATACCAAATTACAGAATTTGTGCTCCGTATTTAAGAAAGTTATTAAATAATCAATGCGGTCCGGCTATCTTGACGTCGATCTGGCCGGCCACATTGATTATTTAATAACTTTCTGTTGTAACATGGGATGCCACGGCCTCCCTGGATCTTCAATCTCCCGGCGTCACCCTGTCAGAAAATTGCTGAGGAACAGATGGGAATCTAGCAGCACCATAGCCTCGATCTCAGGTTGAAAATCCGTTGACCGCGTCACTGGTAGATCTTAAAAAATGCTTAGGGTATTAGCTCTTCATCACTGATTTGGGGTGAGAACCCCGAAAAAATTCAAGTCTCCGTCTACACTGAAGACCGTCCGCCTCTCATGACTGCCCAAGCTCAACTGCCCGATTGCTCTTCACGCGAAGCTACCTCCTCCATCACGCGTCTCTCTCCGCCAATCAGCATCTGCCAGCAGGCTGGCGTTCGCCGAGAACATTCGAGAGAACCCGCGGGAAATGCATTTTCGTGTGCAAAAGAGACGATCGGACCAAGATGGCGATTTCAACTATCCAAAAAGGCGAAAACTAGTACAGCCCGCGCTGTAAGAAAAGAAATTCGGCGAATGAGCAAAACAGTACCTAGCCTGACTAAAATAGCTTGAATTGCACGGGAAATTGCTCAAAATTAAAAATTAAATCATATCAAGTGCCGAAACTTAGCAGAAATATTAGAAAATTAAAAAAAAGCTTTTAAATGATGAGAACGCACAAGGGGCTAGCTTAAAGAGAAGAATGGGAAAAGAAAAAGGGGCAACAAACTTGTTATTAAAGAAAACTGACTTTTAAGGCAAAAACAAAATAAATAAAATGAACTAAGCAGAGATCATTAATAAAAAAATTAAAGATGGGTTTAAGACACATTATTATAAACATGATTTAAGTAAAATACTTATTGAAAAATTGCAAGGCTATTGTAAAAATACTTATTGAAAAAACTTATTGTAAAAACTTATTGTAAAAATACTTAAATATAAAAATAAACAGATACATATGGTATACGAGGCAATAAAACAAATGTCATTACATTTGAACACCTCATTCCCTTCCCCTTCCCAGAAAAATTTTTGGCACAAAAATTTTTGTTCACATAACACAAACAAAAAATTTAACACAGGGACACGTCACAAACGCCAGTTGGACAGACAAGCACCGCAAGTATAAAAAAAAAAAAAAAAAAAAAAAAAAAAAACAATGTAGTAACACAACCGACACAAGAAAATTTGAAAGAAAAGAAAAAGGAATAATACCCGAACCAGAATCACAGCAGTCTACACAGCTACCTACACAATGGCTGTATTCGTAAACGACAAACTCGTTGCACGAGTTTTCGTAAGAAAACTGGAATGCGTGTGTTTAGTGCTGTCAGTGGTTATCAGTTTCCTTTGACTTTACGAACAACTTCAGTTTATTTAGTTTCTTCGCCTAGGAGACGTGTTTGTTTACAATTCGCGAATGCGTTAATTTTGCCGAGGAGAGTTTTTAGTACATACTCAATATAAAATCAACAGGATTTTTAAAGATAGAATGGCCATAATTGAAGTGCAGAAATCAAAATTTAGAAATTTCAACTTAAACTTCATTTTTTCAAAAGCATACTGCTCAAAACAATTAAAGGATATTGTAAGTTTTATATAAAATAAAGATATAAGCGAAATTTTTTTTTGCCGAAAATAGAAGAGATTCACAAATGCAAATTTTTCTGATTTTCAAACTGTGGAGTATGCTGATTTTGAGTTCGACGTCAAAAACGTCGCTTCAGCGGCAGCGAATGAAATTGGACTTTCAACTGAATAAAAGACAACGAAGACAAGGATGATCGGCATTCAGTGACTGCTTTCTTTCGATGAGTACGATGTCTCAGCGAAGTCATTTAACCGATTCAGAAGCTTGGAGAGTTGCCGGTAGGTTAGAAGGGTGCCAAACTCAAGCCATAGGAGTGTCACAAAGTGTGATTTCCAGGATCTGGAACCGGTTTTTGGCGACGGGAAGTGCAGACCGAAGACCAGGGCAAGGTCGTAGACGGGCAACAATGCCCAATGCAGATCGTTATTTAGTGTTAACGGCTCGGAGATACCGGAATATGAACGCTACTCTTCTCCAACAACACCTTCGCTCGGCTACTGGCACCACGGTTTCAACTCAGACTATCCGAAACCGGCTCCATGGTGTAGGTCTGTATGCTCGCCGACCAATTGTATGTGTTAGACTAACATCAAGGCATCGTCGCGACCGCAGGGAGTGGTCAACAGAGCATGTGAACTGGAGAAGAAATGAATGGAACAAAGTTCTTTTTTCTGACGAGTCCCGTTTTTCAGTTCATCCTGATAATAGTTGTATTTTCATCTGGAGGGACCGTGGAAGTAGGAATAATCCTGCGTTCGTGCACGAAAGTGTCAGCTTTAGCGGTGGGGGAGTGTTGGTGTATGGTGGCATCTCCATTGACGGGCGCACAGACCTCTTCATCATTCGAGATGGACCTCTGACTGGTCGCCGATATAGGGATGAGATCCTCAGACCTATTGTAGTCCCTTACGCTGCAGCAATCGGAGATGACTTCATTTTAATGGACGATAACTGCAGGCCACATCGTGCTAACCTGGTGGAGGATTTCCTTTTCGAGGAAGGAATGGTACGAATGGAATAGCCAGCGTGTTCTCCAAACATGAATCCAATAGAGCACGTTTGGGACGCTCTAGGAAGACGAGTTGCTGGCCGCCAACTCCCCCCAAACTCTCCAAGAACTGGAAAGAGCTCTTCTGGAAGAGTGGGACAGAATACCCCAACTCGTGTTTAATAGCCTCATTGACTCCATGCCTCAAAGGTGTTCAACGTTGCTGGCGGTCCGTGGAAACCATACCCCCTACTGAAAATGATTTCCTTTGAAGAAAACACCTTTTCTTATTCTTTTTTTCTCATATGCACAAATTGTGTTTTTTTTCCTTTTCTACACAAATGCGCAATAAAATGCATTTCTTTCTGCCAAACATGTGTAATTTATTCTCATATAACCTACTACGTCTGTCGACCATGTATCAATCAGCCAAAAATTTTCCCAGCTACAAGATCCACCTAAAACCGCAGTATCCTTAATTGTTTTGAGCAGTGTATTTAGCAAGAGAAGTTCAAATTTCGCTAATAACAGATTAAATCAACTTCAATCTCAACACTAAAACATGCATTTTTGAATTTACTAAAATGAAAAATACAAGAAAATGATTACCTTTGAAAAATTATGTACCTTCGTAGCATTTTCTAACGTACGCAAGAATTTCCTCCTCGAAAAAATAATATTTGCAGCTTTAGAAAACGTAAAATACGTTTCACAACAACATATTTTTCCATAACAACGGACGACATTTGAAAACGACAACAACGTGCAGCAAGTGTATCTTCTAAACAACTGACGAAACCTTAGCAAGGATGAGTTTATTTCTTTGAAACTAATCGCACTCAGTTTTGTATACGAACGCTCTAGTTTAAAAACTGTATGCACTCAGTTTCCTTTACGAACGCCTTAGATGAAAACTCATTGCACGAGTGCAACTCGTTTGGCGTTTACGAATGCATCCATTATCAAACCATTGACACCCCTCCCCCCCCCAAAAAAACCCCTTTTTTTCAGTACTAAAATATTACAAAAGAAAGCACTTTGCCTAACACATGAAAGAACACTTTGCGCAACCCAAGTCTTACAACAGGGTGTCTACCATCATGCAAAGGTCACGAAAGTCACGGAAAAGTCAAGAATTGGAAAAAAGGTCAGGAAAGTCAAGAAAAGGTCAAGAAATGAAGCACTAGGTCACGATTAGCGACTCAACTTCCTTTTACCATTTCATTCAAATTCTTAGTTGACAATTTTCGTAACTAAATTTCCTAAACTTTTGTGCACCGTTTTTACAGTTTTGCTAATAAACATATAGTTTACCACATAATTCTATCGATCTTTGTTGTAGAGATATTTAATTTTGAAATCGGGGCTTATTCGCTGATCACCCTGTGTATTAATAGTGTTAAATTTAAAAGTATAATTTTTCTTCATTCTATCAGTATGATGCAGGGGTGCAGAAACTGTTTTTACTCTCAACATTTCCCTCAATCCATATGCAAATTTCCCCAAGATTTTATGATATGTTTTAGACTTGCATAAGTTCTGCATTACCATAAGTGTAAAAATATTTGCCTGAACAAGCTACATACATGTTTACTAAATAGCAATTGGTCCAAGTTAAGAGAAAGTAAACTGCTGATCGGTGAAAGGGTTGAAAAAAAAAATCGCTTTAAAAATAGGAATGGGAAAGAATAACTCGAAGAATTTTGTAATTCATTGTTAAAATCGAAATCAGTTGTATATTTTCTGCAAAATTTCCCCCTATCCTAGATTGCCGGATCGTACATATTCTGCATCCCTGGCACGAATGTATTTTTGATATTAGTGTTTCGTATTTGTTATGGTCAAGAAAAACTCAAGAAAAGGTCAAGAAATCAAGCTTACTTTATGTGGTAGACACCCTGTACAATGAAGACATTACATGTTACAACAATGAATAGAGGGCAACTTTCAGGATTCCGAATATATCTAGCCATTACATTTAGTTATCAAACACTAATGACTATAACGCGAAGAATATTTTGTGCAGCTGAAAATACGTGTAAATCCTACATATCTGACTGTATGCGTGATACATATTCTCAATGCGTCACTTTGCCATATTTAGAAAAATTTAATAGCTTTGATAGTAAGCACAGAAATTATAAAAACACAGAGGAAACCACTCTGCTGAAGATTTGAGGGAGCAAATAAAATTTGGCGGAGCCAGCCCAGCGTCTAGAATTTGGGCACCCACCATGCCAAATAAGAAAAGTTGACTTAGAGGAGTACAAGAATAGTATGACATACACACAATGTCTTACCAGACCATTTAAAAAGCAAACCTAATGTTTAAGTATGGAATTTTGACTTTTAAAAGAAATTAGCACTCTAAAACTGCTTAACAATTTCATGAGAGCAACAAAATTAGTACTACAACAGCATGGTTAAATTAAACAGAGTAAGGCAGAGATCCCAGAGCCTCTCAAAACCCATACTGAAACTCAGAAGGACCCTGTAGACTAAGCAACAGCCCCACAGAGAACTTAAGAGAGATAGTCGAAGAAGATAACAGGCTCAAATGATAGGATAGGCCTGCAGGAACACTATCATTAATCCTACCCCAAAAAATATTAAATTTTGAATATGGAAGACATTAATTTAGTATGTACATGACATAGCGAAAAAAGGAATATTACCTTCACAAGTTACAAGAGCAAGTTAGATATCTATATAAATAAAATTAGACTTTTGTCTGTACATTTCTTGGAATTCAAAAATTTTGCAATTTCTATCCGTTTCAAGCACCTGGGAATCCGGTGCGACCCTCAAAATAAAGTTTTTCTGTCTGTCGTTCTGTCATTCTGTCCGTGACGCTTTTTTTGTTCAAGCATCACGTAAAAACGACTGAAGCGAATAATATGAAATTGGGTGTCATGATAGGTGGTCACTCAACTTAAAATATGGGCTTCGAATTCTAAAAAAATCTTGATTGGATTTTGAGATTTTGCGAAAATCCTTTCAAACTGCGTAAATATGTGTTCGAGCATCACGTATAAATGACTAAAGCAATTGAAATGAAATTTGGTATCATGATTGGTGGTCACTCAACTTAAAACATAAGCACCGATTTAAAGAAAAATCTTGATTAGATTTTGAGATTTTGCGAAAATCGTTTTAAACTGCGTAAATTCGTGTTTGAGCATCACGTAAAAACGACTGAAGTTATTGGAATGAAATTTGGTATCATGCTTGGTGGTCGCTCAACTTAAAACATAGGCGCCAAATTTTTTAAAAATCTTGAGTAGATTTTGAGATCTTTCGAAAATCATTTCAAACTGCGTAAATTTCTGTTCGACCATCAAGTAAAAACGACTGAAGCGATTGAAATGAAATTTGGTATCATGATAGGTGGTAATTCAACTTGAAACATTGGCGTCGAATTTTCAAAAAATCTTGATTAGATTTTGAGATTTTGCGAAAATCGTTTCAAACTGCGTAAATTTGTGTTCGCACGTCACGTAAAAACGACTGAAGCAAATGAAACGAAATTTGGTATCATGATAGGGGGCCATTCAACTTAATATATAAGTGTCGAATTTAAAAAAAATCTTGATTAGATTTTGAGATTTTGCGAAAATCGTTTCAAACTGCGTAAAATCTTTGATTGCGCATCACTTAATAATAACTAAAACAAATGAAATGAAATTTTGTGAAATGATAGGTGGTCACTTAATTTAAACTATAGGGGTCGAATGCTTTAAAAATCCTTATTAAACTTTGAGATTTTCTGAAAATCGTTTAAAACTGCGTAAATTTTTGTTTGCGCATCACCTAATAACTGCAAAGATGAAAAAATGATATTTGGTGATATGTTAGGTGGTCACTCACCTTAAACTATAAACATCTAATTAAAAAAATCGATCAGATTTCGAGATTTTGCGAAAATCATTTAAAACTGATTGAATCTTTGTTCACGCATTACGTAATAACAACTAAAGCGAATGATATGAAATTTGGTCACATGATAGATGGTTGCTCAACATAAACTATAGGTGTCCAATTTTTTAAACATTTTTATTAGATTTTGAGATTTTGTGAAAATTCTCTCAAAATACCTTTATATTTCTTCAAACATCACGTAATAAAGACTAATACGAATCATACGAAATTTAGTGATATGATAGGTAGTTGCTAATCTTAATTTATAGGCGTTGAAATTTTAAAATATTTTGATTACATTTTGAGATTTTGGGAAAATCGTTTTAAAATGCTGAAATTTTGTTCCAGCATCACGAAATAAAGACAGCAGGGAATGAAATTAAATTGGGTGACATGATAGATTGTCACTCAAGTTAAATTCTAGGCTTCAAATTTTTCAAAAATGTTGATTAGATTTTGAGATTGTGCGAAAATTATTTCAGTATGCTTAAATATTCGTTCGCACATCACATAATTACGACTAAAGCAAATGAAATGATATTACTTAGTTACTCTCTAACCTGTAGTATTTTAACAATACATAAAAATGATAACTTCGCTTTCTTTGGCAGCATACTACATCCATTCTATGTACTCCTACAATGCTAACGAAAGTTCTTGCTTTTTGGAAATTTGCATTCAGTACTAACCCGTCAACGACGGGTACTCCAGCTAGTTACTATTAAAATGCATATTATTAAAATGAATAGAAGATTGTAGTATATTAACAAAAGTATTAACAGTAGCAATTGTGAAGATGCCACACTATAAAATGAAGGAAGAGTCCTCAATTTTCCTGATCACGCGAAAAAAAAAAAAAAAAAAAAAAAACTTCCAAATGCAATTGTAATGTCTAATGACAATTTCTGTACTTGCTTAAGTCACAATCGGGGTAATTTGTGTCGTCCGTATATAAAATTTTGCTCCATTATTTGGACAATTGCACATAAAATGACATAAAAATTTTTTTTTAATCAAAACAATAATAAAACATGTGATACTCATCTTACACAGATTAAATGGAACTTGAGATTGCAAAGTGATAAAATTATAAACAACTCACTAATATAAACAAAAACCGGGCCAAAAAAAATTTGTTTTATGTGATGTAAGGTGCGAGATGAACCAATATGAGCAACTTTATTATTGTCATGACATGTCTGCAACACCTGTTGCACAAGTGGCTTAGGAACAACTAATCTAGTATTCTGGTATTGGCGTTTGCCTGAAAGTTGTTTACAAACAACATTTTGTTGAAGAAAGAACTGGGTGTTATTACGTGTAATAGGAGAAGAGTCTTGAAGTTGTTGAAATTAATTTTTGAGAAAAGGGATCAGAATTTTGCAGAGTAACGATTTCTTGATTTGAAGTAGAAATTAAGTTGGACGAAAAGGGTGTAAAATCATTATTGACTATATTGGCTGATACTGCCATTTAGTCATGGTTTATGCTGATATTTAAAAGCCCCACATGCGTTTAATTTCATTAATGGTATCATTGAACTACAGCCAAAAAAATTGGAATATTTTTTCTTCTGAATATAGCTTCTTGAAGTAGGAATCATGAGGTTCAGGGTTGCAAGAGGGTTAAAACCTCTTTCAAACATGAACAAAGCATATGGATACTACAGTTTATTCTACTGAGATTTCTCTATTATTGCAATCTCCTATTATGCTATAATAATTTTCTATTCCTCCTGTACATGGATGTCTTTCTACACGCTTAAATCTATTGAGTAAAATAATAATCAAACGGAGTATATTTTTACTCAATTATTGACTTCAAACAGCCATTCTCCCGATTGAGTAAAATTTGCTCCATTAATCGACAAAAATCAATGGAGCGAAAAATTCTCAATTTTTGAGCATTATACAACAGCTCCATTTAGCCTAAATAATAATCAAAAATGAGGAGTGTCTGTCCGTTTTTGATTAATATAACTGTACTCAATTATGATTATTATTTAAGCTATAGAATGAGCGTTTTTACAAAATCAATCCTTTTTTAATTAATATATCTGTACTCAATTAATATTATTATTTTAAGCTAGAAAAAGGGTGTTTTATGAAAATTTGCTGTTTTTGATTAATATATTGAATTATTTGTTTTCTTCATTTTTTATTATCAGAGCTGTAATCTATGATTATAAGCCGAGAAAATAAATTTTAAATCAAGGCAAATACATTACATATATCTCAATACACTATAAAAAAGTATTTTTTTAATAAATAGAATATAATTTCACTATAGTCTCTAGTTATAAAACGAATTCACAGTACAGTCAGAATACACAAATGCAATCATGGTTAAACCAGCTGTGAGATTTAATTAAAGCAGCAACCAAATTTATTTACATGAAAAAGGTAAAATAGTACTTACTCACTTGACTGAATGTATAACTTCATTTGTACAACAGCGACGAGATTTTTATAATCCAATCATAAGAAACTATGTCCATTAAAACAAAATTTTTACCGAAAGCATCCTCTCCACATTTAGGTTGAATTTATTTCACAACTCTGAATATGAAAAAGATGCATTTGGTATTCGAATATAAAATAAAATTATCACCAGCGAATACATTCATTCTAAAGTATCATCGGGTATCCTCTTTAGAAATTCTTTTAATTCATATTTTGATAACGACGTATTTGATCTTGGATACTCGCCGCGATTCCCGCGTTGTGACCATGTAAACGTTTTCCGTTGAAGAGCGTTGGTCACGTGATAGTAATAGGATATCTTACTACGCATCTTTCCGTAGGGGAGAGACAGAATTCTCAAATAGACAAAATTTTAGTGAAAAATGGAGTATAATAGAATCTAGCGAATCCTGAGCATTGGGGCGAATGGAGGAGATTACAAATTATTGTCTTTAATGAGTATTTTTTAGCGTAAAAGGATTTAAATCAGCCGATAAGAAATTTAATCAATAAAGGAGTGTTAGTTTTAATCAATAGATTTAAGCGTGTAAGGGGTTCTGACCTGCATTTGCACAAAGTTTTGGAGAAAACCAAGGAAAATTCCGATCAGCGTGGTCAACAGATGCGACCTGGAAATCTGTTCTCTTCAAGTTGTTGGGAAATAGTTGATGGTTAGCTGCTAACTGGCCAGACTCAGTTACTTAGCTAACAACTGCGGTAACAACTTTGGGCAGTCGTTTACCCAATCACAAGAACCCCTTGATGCTCCTCCATAATACTCCACCGGAAGTGACCTCAAGGCAGGGCAAACTTAACCATCTACTTATCCCTACAACTGGGGGAGAATAGACCAGGATTTGAACCAGGCACCTTTTGTTTCCCAGTTGAGAGCGCTATGCACTCGGCCACTGGTCACAGTATAATTAGTTTCAGCATAGCTGAGTATCTGGATATTATCTCGGGGTTGCATATAAAATTTGGGGAACTATTTGCTATTGTAAGTTGGTAAGCATCTTGGCTTGATTTTCCACTCTCCAAAGAAATATCACAATTTTGCATGAATCGCTGTGAAATTTTCTGTGAAAACTAATAGATTTGTACTTAGATGCCCATTGAGTCTCGCACAACATTGGGATATTCGGGATTAGCCCATATTTTTTGGGGGATTTTTTGGAGAACTTTACAACTGCTTTGACTGTCCCACAACATTTCTCATTGCGAGTACAGCATTGAGGACATTAATAACCAGGTTTAATTTGTGTGTCACACAGTGAAAATACGCAGCTTTGGGTACATATGTTTGATGATTGCTTGCATGCCACCCTCTTTTCCTGCCATCACAGAACATCTGTCATAATCTTGTCCTCAGAGTTGGGCAAAATACGCTGAAAATATATTTTCGATACAAAATACATTGATTCAAACACTAAAATAGAAAATACTTCTCAAATTAAAAAATAATACAAAATACATGTATTTTCAAAATACATACAAAATACATCTACAATTTTTAAAGTATTTGAATTGAGAAGAAGCTAAATTTTCCACCAAAGATCTCAGTCTGTTTTATTTAAATGCATTTTAACCAGAATAATAAAAACAATCTTAATAGTTGTGTTAAGGGAGAGGTGCTGTTTGTTTTTTTAAACTGTTGCCTTTCAAAATTTTACCTTTATAGCACTAAGATCCGAAACAGACCATTTCTGAGAAATTGGATTAATACTCAAACCGTAATGAAAACTATACAATATCAGAATGTGAACAATGAATAGTCGTTTGTTTCAAAATCGTTTATAAAAACTTTAATATCCAAAAGTCTTAATGCGTAAAATAAACCTCTACATATAATATTTAGTATTATTTAGTGATTTCAGTTGAAGGTTTGAATATAAATACTTAACTAAATCACAACCTGAAAAAATTTAAGTTTTGTTTTTCAATGACTTTTAGAGAATTTATCTTAATTTGAAATATTTTGCATATTATCTAAGTTTTCAGCTTTCATAACTGACACTGCTCCTTATCGTTTTCATTTTCATGTACAGACAAAATTGGAAACATTTTCATTGCACAAAAGGTTTCAAAATCATCTAGAATGGAAATTCGATTCACCCCATCCTATTACGGGAAGCAGTAGTTCTACTGGTCTAAAATTTGTTGTGTTTTGCTCCTTAAAACCCCTTAAAAAGTCCTCCACTCAAGGCACCTCCCCAACCCCTAAGGCTGATAGCCTTTGTGTATCTTTGTCTCTTAACCACAATAACCAAGAATCCATTATAGTACTGCAAAAATACTGGCAGCCTTATTTTTCTAGAACTTAGCAACACATTTCAAATTCCCTAAAAGAATCTAATAAATACTACCCAAAGGTTTTTTTACTACTCTTGGTTTCATGTACGGTGGGAATCTAGAAACATCCGTAGACCAAATATACTGTTCGTGTTTTAAACGGGAGTATGAAGGGCTTTTCTTTCCCTTTCCTGTTTAGTTAAATTTAAAGATCACCAGAGATCCTAACATTTCTTCAGTAACAATACTACGTGTAATTCTGGTGCAACTCATAAATTACATCAAGAGAGGGGAGAAAAGTGAAAATCAGCAATTTTATGATTTTCATTTGTACATGCTATCTGAGCAATCTGTGGTGTTACGATTAATTTAATGTCAGAATACAAAATGTATTTTTTATATTTTGAAAATAGAAAATACATTGAAAATGCATTTTAAAATACATTCTCAAAATATTTTATTTTTTACAAGTGAAACTACAAGATACAAATATTGCTTTGAAAATACATCTATTAGCGATACTGCCCAACTCTGCTTGTCCTATTATTTTCCCACATTCAGTCCTATTTGGTAGCATTTTTTTGTAATGGATTGACCAAGAGATTTTGTATCAAATTCTTGTTGGACTGAAAAGGCTAGAAATTCTTTTTTAACTATCCCTTTATTATCAGCAACACGTACAGAAAGTGATAACTGTTCTTTACCAGCAATATTGGTAATTTTATGTGATAGAATGGAGAATGCAGTACAATTGTTAATGTTGTTGATACAATGACCAGCTACATTCATCAAACAGACACGAAAATTTGAAGAACTTGTGATTTACAAGATTCAAAATGGCAAGGTAAAGGGGCACATTCCTGGAATTATAACCAACTAGCTGCGTACCCGTTCTCCGCACGGTAGGGAACGAAACTTTTTCTTACATCTATAATTCGAATTGATTCCAGTGATTTGGAATCTAAAAATAAGCAAAATGATTTGACTCTTGGCGTAAAGTTACTCATTAGTTATTCGTAAAGTTAGTATAAGTACTGACCTGAGACCATTGTTAATATTATGACACAAAAACTATGTCGATGTCATTCGCGATCAGAAAAAGAAAAGCGTGACGGTTTGCAGCGAAAATTCCTAACTTTCAAAATATCTCATTTCTACATCATACTCTTTTTTAGATTTAAGTTATACCACCTTAGATACTACATGATGTGGAGAGAACCGTTTTATTTTATAGTTAAATAGTTGTGTACCCGCTCTTCGCAAGGGAAGAAGAGAGCATTTTCCCAAAATGTGATCATAACTACTTGTGACAAAACAGAATCTCCAAGAAAAAAGAAGTTCTGTTACAGTCTTTTCTGTTGAAACTACCGCGGGATATATTAACGCGACGTAGAATTACTTAATGTTTAGTTAGCTGCGATGTAAGATGGTTGTTGAAAAAGGAATAGAACACTTAGTTTTACGAAATATTTATTAATGCGGTATATTGTGCTTTTATCAATATTGCCCTAGCATATCTACTAACTATTACTTATACTATCTTTTACTGATACCAATACAATATATTTTCGTTTTTCAATCGTTAATGTTTAATTTAAAGAAACGGCTTAGATATTTGCCACGAATGTAGTCTTTTATTCTTTGGTGACTTTTTTAATTTACGCGTTAGTATAAACGATAATCATTTCATTTTATGGTTGGCACTAAAACAGCTCGCTATACATTTGTATGCATAATTCTTGTCAGATTGGCGCATTTAGCACCAGGGCCCTATTATCTCACGGGCAAATCGCGACTTTGTCCAGTGCCCCAGGCTCGAAATGGCCCAATTTGAAATGTTAATCTGAAATATTCTTTTTTATAACAAAATTTTATGAAAAATAAAACAAATTTCATAGATGGAGGCCCCCAAATTCATCAATGTCCGGTGTCCCTGTTTGTCATAATTAGGCCCTGTTTAGCCCCGCAAAATATTTCTTGCGATTCGAAAACGTGTCCCGTTTAAAAGCTCAATTGAAAATAATGCTGAATAATTCACTGTTGAAAAAACATCATTCAATTCTTTTTCTGGCAACGTAAAATAAAATATGGAATTATCTCATGCGTTGCGTATGTTTTGCTTGTGAATCCGTTTTCTGATTGAGTTTCGAAAGGCGTTTTAAACTCGTGACACCAAAATGACGCACATTTCACATGCAAAAACCCAGTTATTTTAAAGTAATTTTATTTATTTTTTTTCAACTGGCAATTTTAATCATTGTTATTGTATCCAGGACAACCAAACCGCAAGATATCAAACCGAAATTTGTAAGCAGCTGCTATTGAAATGAAAATCCTTCTTTACTTAAAAATTCGTAAAAATTCTCCTAATTTATATTTTTCCTCCGTTCTTCTTTTAAAAGTGGGCGAATTGTGTGCTCCGTCTTTTGCCGAAATATAAAAAAGTTATGAGAGATAGAATTCAAGATGCAGCAGTTTTAAAAGTATTTTACGAAAGTCAGCGCAAAATTTAATTTTATTTGAAAAATTCCCAAAAATCTGCAAATTATGTTACACAGTCCGAACAAACAGTTTTTAAAAGAAAATTTTCTCCTCTATACGATGATGTAAATATCGTTTTCTTGCGAGTGCAATTACCGGCGTTATGTATTACGCAAGAAAAATCGCTAAAAATCGGACAAAACATAAAATAAAACATTTTCTAATTCGAATTTCGAAAAAATCGCTTCGAGGTGTGTCGAGACTCGTCTTGGAGAATTTCCGTCAAAATTTGGTAGGTCTACGATCACCCGTTTCGGAGCTACGCGAGACACAGACAGACAGACAAACTAACGGACTTTTTACACATTGCTTTATTTATATAGATAGATGTAGTTAACTGTGTTTACAGATATGCAACTAGTTACGCTCAGCAAAAATGCTAATGAGTGTTTGGTATTTATTATAGACAGTCCC
The DNA here is from genome assembly GCA_038373885.1 of Cheiracanthium punctorium. NCBI lineage: Eukaryota > Metazoa > Arthropoda > Arachnida > Araneae > Cheiracanthiidae > Cheiracanthium > Cheiracanthium punctorium. Next base: position 132,795 of record JAWZYV010014457.1, on the reverse strand, counting down.
GGACTGGTTCCTTGATGGCCCTCAGTTAGAGATTGAAAAGGGGTCCCTTACAGGGGAATTTAAAGGTAATAGAATATTAGAATGTACAGGGGTGAGTCGGAAAATAAGTATCCCCTGGCAACTGTCGACAGAGGTGTGTATGAAAGTCAAACATTATGATGAGACATGAAAGATACAGCACAACTTTATTTGTCAACATAAGTGTCAAGCACATTGAGATATTTGTTATACCGCTTGGTAAACTGCAAAAAGCCCTCCAGGAAAGCATCAGGGCTTTGCATACATACAAACTGTTGAAAGGCTATGGGCAAAAGACGACACAGCAGGTGAACTCGCAACACACCTGCACACCATTAGGTAGAGGTCGACCACGATCAAGCAGGTGGTGCTGTTGCAGTGCCTCCACAAAGTGGAGACCCACCTCTCAGTCTGGTCCAGGTAGGTATGGAGAAAAACTGCGTTTTGAATTCGTGGTCAAAAGAGGAAGTGAGAGCAGCTATCTACTATGAATGGACACGTGGAGTATCATGAGTAGAAATTCATAACCGCCTCGTGGAAGTCTATGGGCCTGGTGTGTTGAAGCAAATGGTGCGGAGATGGTGCTGCAAATTCAGTGATGGATGTTAGCAAGTGCAGGACAATCAGAGACCTGAACGGATGCACACGGCCACTACAGATGCAAATGTCAGGAAGGTGGATGACATGATTAAAGCGAAACCAGCATATCACCATCGATGGAGTAGCGGAAGAACTTGGAATCGGACATGAGCGAGATCCCAAGATCATCCATGACATTCTTCGCTACGAGAAAGTGTCAGCACGATGGGTGCCCCGAAACACATGGAACAATGCATGGTGGTCAGCCTGGAACATCTCGTGCATTACCATGAAGATATGACTTTCCGTTTCGGATTGTGACGGGGATGAAACGGGTCCACCATTTCCTGCCCGAAACGAAGGCTGCATCTATGGAGTGGAAATATCCATCATCACCTGTCCGAAAGAAGTTCACAACAACTCCCTCTGCAGGTAAAGTGCTCCTCGAAGTTTTCTGGGATGCCCAAGGAGTTTTGTTGCTGGACTTTTAGGAGGTTGGAACCATCAATGCTATGCGGTACTTTGACACCCTGTCGATATTGAAAGAGGCAATTTGTAAAAAAGCGGTCTGGCCTGATATTGGATGACATCACACTCAGCGCCAGCAACGGTAAACCATATTGCAACTCTTTGTTGGGCGTGCCTACACCAACTACCATACAGTTCTGATCTCGCACCAAGTGACTTCCATCCGTTTCCGGCTTTGAAGAAAAATCTTGATGGAAGGTGCTTTGGAAGCGATGCTGAAGTCAAACAAGCCATTTAATGCTTCTTCCGCATGCAAAGCCCTGAGTTTTACCTAAAGGGCTTTGTGAAGCTTATTGAGCAGTATTACAAATGACTCAATGTACTTGGTAGTTATGTGGTAAAATAAAGTTATGTCTTATTTTTGTCTCATTCTATTTTATGACTTTCATACACAACTTTGACCACAATCGACAGTGGAAACTTATTTTCAGACTGCCCTCCTCGTATAATACTTGAAAATTAGGATTCCGTGCCAAAAAAAAAAAACACATTTCATTATTTTAAAGCAGTCTGGGCCCCTGACTCTTCTTCGTCCCCTTGAGCCGCACGGTCTGTGTGGTCCTCTGGTGTGCCACTGTGTAAAAGCATAAGATTTCTCAGAAATAGATAATCAATTACTCTTACATATTATTATTTTTTTTTTTTCAACAGGCAGGCACTTTACGATTAAGCATTGTCCGCTGCAACTGTCCAGATATTGTGGCCATTTTATTATCCCAGCAAATACACACCTGCTGGCAGAGTACCTTATCAGTGCCGTTCTGCCGTTACGTCCAGCACCAACACCGGCACGGCACTGCAAAAAGTAACTGAATCGTACCAAAAGTGGTTGCCCGAGAAGAACCTTGCCAGAAGTCCGGGTAGGCAACGGCACTGTGCTGACACTATGGCTCGTGCCGGTCATCATTTACAATAAGGACACTGGTCCATTAAGTTCAGAATACCTAAAATGAAACGGCGGGTGCAGGCTATTATTGGAAATAGAGGCACTGGTCTGGTATCTTAACAGTGGCTGTAATATAATGGCACGGTGCCGGCTTAGTGCCTATTTACAATAATGCTGCCATAATTAAAATGCGAGCCAGTGGCAGATCCGGGGGAGGGGCTTATTCATTACCCCCCCCCCCTCCAAAAAAAAACACACATTGCTTAAGGGTAACATTTTGAAAGATAAAAACAACAACAAAGTCCATCGTTTGCAAATTATGCTCGCCCAAAATTAGTAAATTGTGTACAGTTTTCATAAACTGCAATTGTCTTGCAAATTTTCAGTTGCAAAAGATACTTTTTTATGAGAGAGGCGGTAACACATTTCAAAAACTACATAAAATCATTTGTAAACAGTTTAATTTCAGTATCTCATAATTAGAGACATTTTATAAATGAGTTATAATACTTTGCGGTTGATATATGTATATATTAATCAAAATCTTTTAGGATATAATAATAAATAAAGTTGCACTATATATATGCTTAAACATAACTTTAGAGTAACATTTTGCTTTATTGTACATTTTGTTTTGATCAAATGATTTTTTTATTAAATGTTAGCTATTCTGAAAAGAAATTTATATATACCTGCTGCACCTACATGACTCAAATTTTATGAAGGAAGATACTTTTATACACTATAATACGCAATGAGAGTATGTATGTTTAAAACAGTGTAAGTAAAAATTACCTGTTATTTTCCCAACTCTTTAAGTTAAAATACAAGGTATCCAAGGTTATCGAGAACCAACAAGATTTCACCGTTGAAATAGTGTTATTAAAATAATTATTCCTAACGATGACATCTCGTTAGTTAAAAATATCAATTAAACCTTTTGGAAATGTAAAACTTTGTATCCTAAAAAGGGTACTTCACACGTACAGATATGCCAAAAGACAAAGAGGAAAGAAGATGGGTTGCTGATTACTATAACTTAATACTCAAAAACTCGCCAATTTTCAAAACATCTAACTGGAGCCGTGTCTAGCTTGCCGGCAGACCCTTCCCACCGCACCACTTGTATTAACTCCGCGTTTCATAAACATTTTATGTGCATACAGTAGAATCTCGCTACAACGATATCTGTATAACGATAATTCTCTCTATTACGATATTTTTTCATAGTCCTGGCTGAATTCCCTTTAGATTAATGTAAAACATTTCTCTCTATTACGATATCCTTTAAAACGATAATTCTGTCTACAACGATGGTAATAATTATCCCTTACATCACAATAATTCTCTCTACTACGATATATTTTTTTTCTACGATGCATGAGAAGCCCAACTCATGCACACACATTGAAAGCTACACAAAGAAAGTCGAGATAAAATGTGGTTGGAACGGGTTGGAGCACGCCTCTGCCAAAGAACGTCTTCTAAGTTTCGTTTTGATGATGTAACACTATGGTAATGAGAAAGTGCATTTCTCGTAAGGTAGAAGGACAGTTTGCATTTCCTGGATGACACATCTTTGATTCCTATCCCCCTCTTTAAAAAGTGGTCAAGGATTCCTTTCACCGGAACTGATATAGAAAATGATACGTTCTTTTGTCTGAACTTTTGAGTAAGAATTTTAACCTCCGATAAATCCTATCGAGGTCGTTTATTACATGCGGATATTTTAAATTATTTATGAGTTTTGTTTACTTTGAAGTTTGTTTAGTGAAAATCGAAAGCAAATGGCTAAAAGAAAACAAATATCTAAAATATCTATCGAAGTGAAATTCAACATCATAAAAGATTTTGATAAAGGCATGAAGCAAGCTGAGGTTTGCAGAAAATACGGACTTCCATAGTCGACTGTTGCCAATTTCCGATTTCTTTAGAGAGAATTCAAAATAAATAAGGATAAATTAATGGGTATGTATTTTCAATTAATATCTAATACATTTTTAAAAACGCTTTTGCGGCATTCAGGTATTATTTATTTAGACATTATATATTTATTATTCAAATATGCTATAAATATTTATAAGCTAATCGCAGCTAGAATCCCTGGCGAGAGGTGGGAAGGGTATTTAACTAAAATTTGTGAGTGTTGTGAAAATTACTGAAAACTATAAAAATGTTTTTCTCCTTACATTTATTATATATTACTTGCGGGCCGTGGTAGCCCAGTGGTTAAGGCGTTGAACTCGTAACCGGAAGGTTGTGGGTTCGATACCGGCGTACCACTAAAGACCACCGTGTACATGCGGTGTACGTGCACGTTAAATCCGTGGTTCCGAAAGTCCTCTCGGCGGTCGCTAGCAGTTTCCGAGGGGTGCCAATATTCAGAAGTCCCCCACCTTCTGATGAGGTTCCAAATTGTGACGGGAAATTCCGGGAAGGACGTACATGTAGCTCTAAGCGACACATTCAGTGACGCGAGCTGTCCTCTCCTGGCAAATAAATATGTATTACTTGCGAGGGTGTGCTGAATGAAAACGGAACACTTTCTTATGACACCGCAGGGTATGGGATATATGAAGAACAAACATCTTTTCGTTCCAATATCGATTCTCTCTATAACGATAATTCTCTTTACAACGATATATTATTTTGACCCCAAAATATCGTTATAGAGGGATTTCACTGTAATATAAATATATGTATTGTGTATGTATCGTAATTATTCAGATTAAAATTTGCCATAACTATTATATTAAATTTTATTTTATTAATATAGTTTTGCTTTTGGTGCGAAGTTTTGATCTTCGTTTTTCTCATTTGTTCTGGAAAATGAATTGCTTCTTTTTTTATCAAATAATTTATCAAATATATGTGAACAAAAAGAGTCTGAATATTGGATTATGAGGGTTGAAGGGTGAAGGTCCTGGGTTCGGGTCCCATCGCGGAGCTGTCGATCTAACGGTCTGGAGTTTGGACGGTTTTCTCCAGATGTAACGAGAATACGCGTTAGAACGCGCCCTTAGAAAGTCCTCCAATTAAGGCACCCAATATCTTAGGCCGATCACTCACGTGTAGCGTTGCCCTAACCAAACAAACTATTGGATAGTGAAAAGTTTCCAAGGGGGTAGAGGCAGTGGTGTAGCGAGGGAGGGGCAAGGGGTTTATATCATGCTCCAGGAGGCAGTTATATATGCTCACGCCGTCACTGGCTGGGAGGCGATAAGCATGACAAAACATTTTACTATAAATGGGTTATGCCCCCCCCTCTCACCCACTCATTTTTAATGATGAACCCATGTTTAACCGATTTGCGCTCATCATTGGAAAGATGCAAAGGCGAAGACTGCCCTTTTTGACCAGCATTGCTTCCTAGCTGAGCAGTGGCGAAACTAGAAGTGGCACCTGTCCCACTGAAGTGGGACTGTCCCACTGTATTGGTCCGTCTGAAGTGGCGCAGCATATACAAGGGACACTATATTTTCGAACTACCCATTGTTTTCTATTCTTTCAAAGAGGAGCGCAAAACCTTCAGTAACTAAAAACTCCATTTACACTTCTACAGAAAAGGTTTTTGAATGCTCCGCTGAGGCTCAGGAACTGGGTTAGCGCAATCTGAGGGAAGGGGCATTTAAAGACCCATACGGAGAAGCAACATTTGTCAAAGAAGCATAGTAGTCTTCTTTGCATCTTTTCAATAATGAGCGCGAACAAGTTAAGCATGGAAACGCCGTTAAATGCTAATATGCATACGATATATTATTATAAACTCGCTTAAACAAAAGTCGAATAAATAATACGCACGTTTTGGGTGATACAAAAGGTTCAGCCACGCTCCTGTTAAGGGTGGACCCTTTGTACTACCAGAAACGCGCGAACAATTCTTCCGTGGAACTTGGATAATTCGAATTTTTGATCGATTCCCAAATTTTTTTTTATTTATTTATCTCTATTTTCTTAAGAGAATATATATTATTCGGAAGTTTTAGATATTTCGATGTTTTTGTCTGCTCCTTTCTGTATCATTATGCTATAGTACCATATTATTCTATTTTTTCACCAGAAAGACGGCAACTCACAACTCGAAAGTTTATTAGATCTACTTTATGCACTTGGAGGACGGGGTAAATTAGTTAGAAGAAAATGACGGCCTTTCAGGAAAAACTGCCCCACATATACCCAGATTATATTCGCGTCCAAATTGGATTCAGCTTATTTAATCTAAAATGAATAAATCTTAATGTTCTTATAATAGTCTGGGTTGTTGTAGTACTCATTGTATACAGTTTGCCGTAAAAGAACCACAAATGACGTTAGATAGGCGGTAATTAAATGGAATGATTTAATAACTTTTTATTTGCTTTATTTGTTTGCTGTGTTGGTAATTACTTCACAATAGGCGCATACAGGGGCGTAGCCAAGGGGGGGGGGTTAGGGGGGTCATAACCCCCCATGAGGAATTTTATGCCATACAAAATGCATATTCTTCATTACATTATCACACACACGTATACATATATATGAATTGTAGTAGTCGTAACCCCCCCACCCCCTATGAAAAATTTCTGGCTACGCCCCTGGGCGCATATAACACGAATAATTTTTTTCTGACTGTTACGGAGATACCCATATCGTTCACTCCAGTTTCTATGAATACAGGTAACTGGTTATCTTGGGGACACCTCAGATTAAAACAGACAAGTAAATTTTATTTTCTTCTTCAAACGCTTAAAAAATTTCTGTACTTCGCAAAAAAAAAAAGAAATCATAATTAATATAGCCAAATCCGCGAGAACAGTTCGAATCTTGCAACTAACTTATGTTTCTCCTTCAGCGTTGCTGATGTGGCTGGGAATTTTAAAGACCTCTGGTTTATATGTGTGTGTCAGTTTTTTTTTTTTTTTTACATGCAACTTTATTCCTTAGAGCGGGGAATCAAGCGATAATTGATGAGATATCGAAATAATGTAAAGAAAAAACCCTATATGAAACCCATTTGCGTACTTTCTATTTTTGACTGTTACATGAAAATACTGGCCCATGGCTTTATTTCTAACAAATTGAGTGCAGGAGCCCTAAATTGTTTTATTTTAAATTTTCGCATTAATTACCTAATTTATAATTTATATTTAATTTAATTCAGATTAATTAATATTTAAAATGTATTATAAAATTAAGTAAGCCTTTGTTTTACCGCTGTTATATCTAATGTAATAAAATAATTATCAATAGAAACTGTTATGAAGACTGTTAAAAATTTTAATTTAATATAAAATTCTCTGAAAAAAAAGGGGTAGAGGAGCTGAGCTCCCATGCAAATTAACCCCCGGCTGGCCTTCGTGTAATACTCCCTCTTACATATTTCTGCACCCCAATTTGGTAGATTTGAAAAGGCGCTTAGCGCAGAAAAAAATCTTCAAATATGCTTTCAGGAAAATGTTATCAAAATTGTAAAAAATTAATATAAAAACGAAATATATACAGGCCCATTACCGCCAAATAGTGCTGGTCCGGTACATTTTAAACAGTACCACGCCTTTAACTTTTCTGTGTATGTTATTGACACATGGCACTTCGCCATTGCTAGTTCTGTACAGGCGCATATGCATTTTTCTGACACTGGTACTTCAGTGACTTCCAGACGATGGCAATGTACCTTGCTCCCGGTACGGCACTTTGCCAGCACGACTGGTACCCTACCGTTATTTTGCGAGCAGTAGTGTGTTTGCTGAGATGGGGCACATAGTGGGCGGCTATTGTTACCCTTCATGAAGGGATGGGCAAGTTAACATCGATGCCCAATCCCCGATTAACCCACAAATATATTACTCTGATGCATGTAAAATTACTCTAATAATAAAGTAGTACATCCATTTTTGAGAGGCTACCTTGGGCTAGGGGCCCTCGGTAATGGCTGACCATCCGACCTGGCCAGTCTGGGCCTGATTGTAGATAATATATACTCATGAGAATATAAAGAGTAAAAAAAAATTATTTTCAGCCTTTTGAAATTAATACATTTTCTATATAAAGTATTTTTTAAAAATATAGTAGATTATCCAAAATCCGATCTGTCTGTTCAGTGTAAACAATGAAATCTGCCCTGCCAACTGAAAATGCAGAAAACTGTAGTATATACCGGGTGTCCCAAAAATGACTGATGGATTTTGAAATTAAAAAAAAAAGACTGAATGCGATAGATCTGTATGGTTTGTGGCCTTATACTTAGGAAATCAGGGAATTTTATCCACCAAATTTCAAATTTAGTTAACATTTCTACCAAGAAATGGCACTGCAGGCGATCTATAACAGGCATAGTTAAAACGAAGTATTTCAGCTCGCCATTCCGTAGTTTGTCGTCAAGGTGATAGTGTGTGCTGTTGAGATTGCAAGTCCCCTCTACCTACCAAAGTGGTTTTTTATGTTGAACAGCGGGTATTTATTGTGTTAGAGTTCCACCGCCTGGAACACAGTTTTCTTCAAACGAGGCGCAGTTTCCAAAGAAAATGTCATGTGAGATATGGACCGTCAGACAAGGGGATAAGGACTCTATTCCAGAAATTCGAATGAACGGGGAGCGTCACCATCTCATGCACCACAGCCTTCACATGTTCCTGTATAAAATCCAGACTCACCAAGCCCTCAGTCCAAATGACATTAATGCACGCTATAATTTCGCGAACGCCATACTGCAACTTCTGGATGACGGTGAACTCGATGTTGGCAACATATGGACCATATGTTGCCAACATCAAGTCCCCTGCCTCATGATAAAAACTTTTCAAAAATTGAACTAAGCGATATTGGTCAGTGGTCAACGTTTTTAACTAAAAACCAAAGACTTGGAGTAATTGAACTGGGCCCGAATAGAATTTCGGAATTTGATTTTCCTAGGGATGAAAATAAAAGGCATTTTTCTGCGTCATTTTACACCAGAAAACTACCAAATGGATAAACTGTTAATAGACGTTGGCTTGTTTATTCTATAGCAAAAAATGCGGTATTCTGCTTCTGTTGTAAATTATTTTCTGATGTATCAAGCAAGTTCTGTAGTTCTGGGTCGAATGACTGGAAGAATTTTTCTAAGTTAATTAAAGACCACGAATCTTCGGCCAACCATATTAATTGTCTTCAGAAGTGGATAGATTTGGAAAATCGAACAAAGGAAAAACTTACGATTGATAAAAATATGGAGTATATGATTGATGCAGAAAAAGTACACTGGCGTGGAGTTTTAGAACGTCTTTTGGCCATTTTGCAATTTTTGGCTCGAAATAATTTAGCATTCCGAGGGACACAAGAAAAACTATTCAATCGAAACAACGGAAATTTTTTGGGACTTGTGGAACTGATTTCACAATTCGACCCTCTTTTACGTGAACATCTTTCTAGAGTAACTAGCTTCGAAATTTCTGATCATTATTTGGGAAAAAATATTCAAAATGAATTCATTGACGTCATTAAAGAAAACGTCTTAAAAACAATTATTACAAGTGCTAAAAAAGCTAAATATTTTTCGATTATATTGGATTGCACCCCTGACATTAGTCATCAAGAACAGATGTCAATGATTTTACGCTTTTTGGACCAAAAAGAAAAATCATTTGAAGTAGTCGAAAGGTTCATCGGATTTTTACCTGTCACGGAAACTACTGGACTCAACCTCGTAGAAACGCTTTTTGAAACTTTGAAAACTTTGGGTCTTTCTATTGATGATTGTTGGGGCCAAGGTTACGACAACGGATCTAATATGAAAGGCCATAAGCAAGGTGTACAGGCACGAGTTTTGGATATAAATCCTAGAGGATTTTACGTACCATGTGGTTGCCATAGCATTAATTTAGTATTGAGTGATATGGCTAAATCGTCACTTTATACCAAAAAACTTTTTGGTATTGTACAACAAATTTATGTTTTATTTTCTTCTTCTACTCAGAGATGGCAGATACTACTGAAGCATATTAAATTAACAATTAAACCATTGTGTGATACAAGATGGGAAGCTAAAGTTGATAGCGTGAAGGCATTAAGATATCAGATTGGAAATATTTACGATGCTCTTGTTGAGATATCAAATACAAGTAATGATGTAAAATGCCAAACTGAATCTATGTCTTTGGCAAAAGAACTGAAAAATTACCCATTCCTTATTATGTTGTGTGTGTGGTACGACGTTTTATCGCAAGTAAATTTGACAAGTAAAATCATGCAATCGAACTGAAGGAATCGCTGGCACGCTTAGAAAAAACAAGCTCTTTTCTGAAAAGTTACAGAACCTCAGGCTTTGAAAGTGCTCAAATAGCTGCAAAACAGTTAGCTGAAGAATTGGAAATGAGTCCGGAGGAAATCGCTTTTACCACAAAATCCTCTGTTAGACGAAAACGCATTCGTAAACAGTTTTTTTATGAAGCAGATGATGAAACAGTTTGTGACCCCGAAAAACATTTTCAGGTGAATTTTTTTAACACCTTACTGGATCAAGCTACTTCCTCTTTAAATAACAGATTCAGCCACTATAAAGAATTTAAAGAAAATTTTGACTTTGTTTTTGATGCAGAAGATTTAAAAAATAATAGTGATCAGCACTTGAAAGACAAATGTATGAATGCAGAAAGACTGCTTACAAATAAAAACACAGAAAATAGATATTGATGGAATGAACCTTTTTACGGAGCTCAGTACTTTTAGAAACATCGCAGCAGATAATATGTCGCCTGCAAGTACTTTAAAATATTTACTTGAAACAGGATTGGATGAAGTTTTACCGAATTTATGCATCATACTGAGAATTTTATTAACAATGCCTATGACTGTTGCATCTGCTGAACGCAGCTTTTCAAAACTAAAGCTCATTAAAACTTACTTAAGATCAACTATGTCTCAAGAAAGGTTAGTTGGATTGTCTCTAATATCAATTGAAAATGGCATTGCGCGTTCTCTCAATTACACGGAGTTAATTGATGAATTTGCAAATAAAAAGGCCCGAAAAATCCCGTTATAAAATATGCCACTAAATAATCTTCTGAAGAAGATTTAATGCATTATTTGGTTTTTGATTCTTCAGCTGAGTAAATATAAAAGCCAATAGTTCAAATTATTTCTGGGAATGAGTCTTTACCAACCAGCAAAAGATTCTTCCATTGACTGATATTACACTAATCCATTACACTAACACGATTGACTGATATAAACCCTAAAAACAAACTAGCAAATAATCATTTTTGCCAATTCACGATCAACTGTAAATTAGCTATTTTTAGAAATGTATACTTCTTTTTTACTATTAAAATTTAATAATTTCTATTCATATTTTTTAAATTATGTTTTGTTTGCATTATTGTGTCCTAAAGGAATCAAGAACTAGTTTATTAAACTAAAGCTTAACGATCGTATTTTATATTGGTCCTAACCAAGATAAATTAAACAAATAAGCAAAAAAAAACAATTATTGTATAAATCAGAGGTTTCCAAACTCTGTGCCGCTGTGTGTGAATATTTTTTCACAATGAGTGAACCTATTATACATGTATCAATGCATTATGTATATGTACGTATGTGTGTATGGAGGCATTAATGTTTGAAAATGTGTACAGGGCCGCCTATCTTGATTTTGTCCAGGGCTGCCTACTTTGACTTTGCTTAGGGCCGCCAAATTTCTAAGGCCGGGCCTGCATATGGTTCTCAGACGAAGCGTATTTTCACCTCGATGACTTTGTCAACAAGCAGAACTCACGAATTTGCAGAAGCGAAAATCCTCATACTGCTGAACCTTCATCCCTGCATTTACCAAAAATAATGGTTTGGGCTGCAGTTTCCTCCAAAGGAATAATAGAGCCATTTCTTCGAGAGCAACCGATAAATGCTGTACGATATCTTGGGATTCTGGAAGAATTTGTGAGAATTCATACTGCTTTGGAGGATTGTTCGAATGCCTCCTGGTTCATACAAGATGGTGGTCGTCCACATCAAACGTCTGCAATATTTGATTTCTTGAACGAATTTCAGTGAGCGGGTAATTGCCTTGGATTACAACATGCATAAAGGAAGTGGCATGGAATGGCCTCCTTATTCGCCAGACTTGACGCCCTGCGACTTTTTTCTTTGGGGGTACCTAAAATATTTGGTATACTGATACTGCCAAACTCTACAAACATTTGCGGAGCTGAAGCAGCACATGTGTACTGCATGTGAGACAATTCCAAGCGACATGTTTGAACGGATGTCTGGAAATTTTTGCCTCGGACTGCGCCACGTTGTTGCAGCAAATGGAGGTGTCATTGTTTAGTTTTTTGCAACAGTCCTTGCAAAATTTTCATACCGGTTTTTGTTTTTTTATAGTTTTCAGCGCCACCTGTAGTTGCAAATGTTAACTAAATTTGAAATTTGGTGGGATAAAATTCCCTGATTTCCTAAGCGTAAGGCCGCAAACGCCACATATCTATCGCATTCCATCTTTTAACTTATTGATTTTCAAAATCCATCAGTCATTTTTAGGACACCTGGTAACTACAAAGTAAAATTAAATAAGCAATTCTCACTTGAAAAAAATGATATTTTATAGTTTGTGAACTCTGATGGTAACATTGATAACCTTCAGATGATTGTCAGAGACAGGACACTATTGTAGTCACATGATACAGACTCTGACACAGAAACAAGTGAGAATGATCAGAAGATTGATAAAATAACATTTAATGAAGGTTTGCCTCTGAGAAAAAAATATCTCAAATTCGTAGAGCAGGAAAGCTGTGCTAATCAGTATTTAAAAAAAAAATCCTGAAGTCTTAAACTATTAATTAACTCATAATTACTACTCATTAACTACTCACAATTTTGTATATTGTATCATTCCTATGTATTTTTATATCATGATTCTGACATAAGTTATATGATTTGTTTCCCTTGTTTTTTACTGTATAGTTTTTTTCTATTATCATTTTCTAGGTGGGTGTGGAGGGAAATAAAATAATTTTCCTATTATGGCACAAAATCTGCACAAGGTCTGGAACCAAGCTGTGCGGATTTTGGGTCTTCAACTGTAATATTTTTAATGGGGGAAAAATGGACCCCCGAAATTGGTGAGGCTCATAGGTCCTATTTGCCTCGTGGATAAACAGAACCTGTCCGGTGGGTCCTGAGTCACTGGACTACCCCCTTTTGTTACACCAATATTGTGCGTAGTACCTCCAAAAAATGAGATGAAAAAAGAAAATAAAACCTTTTGAGAATGTAAAAGTAAAACTTAACTATACAGGTTAAATAAACTGATAAGGAATATGAAATAATAAAAGTACAATTCAGGGGAAGAATGTATTTTAAATATTAAAATGAAAAGTACAGAAGTTAATATCAAAACAAATATGATTACACAATAAAATATGAAAATGTTCCGATTTTCTGATAAAGATGCCATGCATTCCTTGAAATATGCTAACAGTTAGGAAAATAATCTCTTGAGAAATTTTACCGTGAGTTGTTGCAGTATGTTAAAATCCACAAATTACTAGAATCTCGTGTATAGTTTCTTCAAATTTTGTCTATGTAAATTAAATAAAATCTTATATTTCTAATATAATCTGATTTTGTTTTTATTTTCAGATGTGAAGCTTGATATTTACATTGATTAGATGTAAATCAGATGTAAAGCCAAAATGAAGTGCCCAACTTGCAGAAAACCCCTGAAGATGCTCAAAAAAAATTCTAAATTTTACAAATCCAATTACAAAACGAAGAAGTGCGTTGTAATTATTAGTCATGAAGAAGAGGAACTTTGTAAAACTCTGCACAGAAAAGAAATAAGACAATGTGTAAAATCTTTCGAGATAATTAAAAGTAAAAAAGTCTGCCAGCAGTTATATTTCTTGGATAACTATGTTATCCCATACGTTGACGATATTAATCGAATTCTCTTAAACTGTGCTCTAAGCCAAAAACCACTTGGGTTTTATATCGATAGAATTCAAAACCAGTTTTTAATATTGGAAAAGTACGGTGTGAACTCAAATAACATTTCAAAAATCTTTTGGCACTATAATGAAAGGTGCAAAAATAATGATATAAAGCGCAACGAAGTATGTGAATTGCTGGAATTTTTATATTCATTACTTGTATTGGAAGACTATGTGAAAAAATCAGCTAATTCGAATGATATTTCTGATACAGATAATATTACAGATCAACAAAACCATTGCAGTATGCAAGATGTGTTTTATGAGACTGTGCTTGAAGAAATGCCCGAAACAGCATGCCAAGAGAAACCAATATGCCAAGAGAAAAAAAAGCTAAAAGAGAACAATAATATGGAGAAACATGTCCATGAGAACAAAAATTTGGAAGATTGTTCCAGAAAACCTTTGGAATTTATTGAAAAAGAAAATGCTTTCCAAGATGGAAATGATTGCTTAAAAACGATTTTTAGTGAAGAAGATTGTGAAGATTCATTTCCTAAACAAATTGAGAATAGCTGCATTTCCAGGAGGTGGCACAGCCGAAAATTAGCTGTAATAATAAAAGACATTTTAGAAAATAATTCATCAAATGAAGCTCAAAACTCAGGTAAGCTTTGATAATTTTTTTTGAATTAGTTTTTTGATCAAATGGAAGGAAAGAAATCTCCATTTAGTAACCCTTGGTCTATCTGCTGGTTCTTTATCCATCCAACTAAGTTGGGTTGAGAATAAAGGCTATGCTCTTCCATGACAGTTAGTTTTCTCATGTGTGCAATTTTACAGATCTTTGTTAATTTAAGCATTCAAATAATAAGAAAAGTTTTAAAAATTTTACTTTAAAAAATTATTATTGAGGGAGGAAGAATGCACCAAAATGATTAACCCTGAATATACTTTCCTTTAGCAATCCTTTAATCCTCTGATAGCTGTATGTCTACTCTAATGCGAGTTGTTCACAAACGCTATGCTGCTGAGTTTGGATGTCTGCAAAATTGATGCTGAAAACATTTGGTTCTCCTACAAAGCATATTTTTTCTCAATAGTTTGGGTTAATAAGCAGAACTAGCACATTTGGGGAATGGAAATCTGCATATAGGTGTCCTTCATATCTGCATCCACCAAATGTCATAGCTTGGGCTGCCATTTCCTCATGAGAACTTATTGGGCCCTTTTTTAGGACACCAAATGATTACTTCAGCAAAATATTGGGACACAGTAGCGGACTAAAGGGGGAGAGGCAGTCCGACCTGGGCCTCGACTGATAAGGGGGCCCCGAGATTGTTAGAAAATTTTAAATTCCAGTTTCAATTTTTTTTTTCGAAGAACTTTCTTTTCTTTCTTTCTCCCCTCCTTCTTTAATGTGCGAGCACTTGTTCATCAAGCATTCGCCACTACAAAGGCCCGAATTCCTGTCCATTTTATTATGGGGACACCCAGTGGGCAGACAGCATTACCCCCTATGGACAAGTTAACATCCATGCCCTAGCCGGAATTCGAACCCAGACCCAAGGTGTGATAGAAGGGTTCTTTAGTCGCTACACCACCTGGGCGGCTTTAGAAGAATGTTAATGTTCAAGATTATACTGAAATCTCAAGAGACAAAGTCAAATAATCCTGGGGCCCAGGATTATTAAGAGATTTTAAGTTCTAGTCTGAAAAATTCTAGTGACTATACATAAACGTGTCAGCAAGGTATGACTGTACTGGGAGCTTCAGCCTAGGGGCCTCTACAAAGGCGCCTATAAAGTGAGGGTCAAGGTAGGTCGCCCCCCCCCAGAGTTTTAGTGTATTGATTAGGATGTAAGCAAAACTGCACCAAAAAGCAAAATCAGAAATGAAATTGTTACAAGTGTGAAATTTGTGCCGTTCTAGAAAATTTATTTGAAGTCCCCTCCCCCCCCCCTAAGTTTTTTTTCCATGGGCCCCAGGATTGTTAAGAGAGTTTAAGTTCTAATCAGAAAAATTCTAGTGACTATACATAATATATGGGTCAGTAAGGTATGACTGTATAGGGCCCCCGAACAGTGCTTAGGTCCTCCTAATGTTTTAGTCGGGACCTGTATGTAACTTATTTTTTGCATAGAAAGACCTTTCTATAATCAAAATGTTGAGAAGCTACAAAAGTTTTGCACAATTCTTTTCATTCCATGGCGAAATTATTTCCACGATACTCAAAATCGGTGACCGACGAAAATGTTTTAGAGAATTGTCCAACATAAGCAAGAATTTTCTAGAAACACTTAATACTTTTCTACAATAGCTAATTGTGTCATTATATGATTGGGGTCCTTCAATTAGCTAGGGCCCTGTAGCAGCTACCACATCTAATTTTAAGGTATGTGAATAAGGTTTTGGACTGTGGACACAAGCTTTACTAGCTTATTATAATGGAGTTCCGTATTAAAGCTTTTCTCGTCCCGAATCAAACTGAGGCATCTTTGATTTGTTATGTTCGTGCCAATGTGTGGGACGACGAGTAATGTAACGAATGTGTGGATGTACTGCACTCTTTTTTTACGGAACATCTTTTATAGCCAAATAATGCTACTTTAGTAACTTAGTAGCAAAAACAGTTCATAAGATACCCCTGGAGAAGGTGCCATAGAAATCGGGAGACATTGTGAGGTGAATACCCGGGGTCCCCAATCCTGGGTACTCAAAATCAATATAACTACTCCCCCCCCCCCCGCTGCTTTTTTTTACAGGAATACGTCTTTAAATTTGCTTCCGCAGTGGGAGGAAATTCAGAAAACTGATGATAACAAAATCGGAGGATACAATTTGATGTTGCTGATATGCTGTTTGATGTTGCAGTCATATATTTGTCATCTATTTCTCTTATAAACTGTGCATGACATATCGCGCATCTAATGTTGAGCTGAGGGAATTTTGTGCAGTTATCTCTACCTCAAGTTGAATTTTTTTCGGTAATTATTCCTCGATGGTATGTCCGATTTTGGATTTTCTTTTTTTAAGTGATCAGCATCGTGACCTTGACCAATGTCATAGGTTCAATGAGTGTGCGGAGCGAGTAATTGAGAAGTAGAATAATTCATCTAATATCTCCATTGAAAGTTAATGGCAGCAGGTTTTTCGGTGATTATTCCTCCATGGTCAATCCGTTTGGTTTGATTTCAGATTTATACCTTGCCACCATTGGTACCTATAACCATGCCAAATTTGAACTAAATCGGTCAAGTGGTTTAGGAGGAGAAACGTTACATTGAAATGCCTGAGTATAGTGTGAGAGCTTCGCTTGTTTGCTTCGCTCACTTCACTCAGCTCTGTTCCTTTTATTTATTTATTTATTGTTTGTTTTTTAGGGGGGAGGGGGGGATCACTTAGGCTGTTGACAAGGAAATTGTACGAGGTGTCCAACTTGGGAATTGCTTAAATTTACTATTTCCCCCCCCAAT
This sequence comes from Cheiracanthium punctorium, assembly GCA_038373885.1. Classification (NCBI taxonomy): domain Eukaryota; kingdom Metazoa; phylum Arthropoda; class Arachnida; order Araneae; family Cheiracanthiidae; genus Cheiracanthium; species Cheiracanthium punctorium. The sequence goes on along the minus strand of JAWZYV010014457.1, from coordinate 115,423 downwards.
GTTATTATTATCAGTGTTTCTCACAAGATGCTTGATTGATAATCCATTTAATTCCATGCATGCAAGGCATCTTTTAGTGGCAATTATCAAGTGTGGAACACTCACATCATTATTTGTCGAACGTAAATTTATTGCATTTTTACTACCGTAGACAGTTGGCACTGAAATAGGCAGTGAAGAAGTATCTGGTTACAAAATGCTAAATTAGCAAGGGAGATAGTAAATATAAACTTCCCGTATGTCAAGAACTTTCTCTTCAACTGTAATAAATCACAGTGACAGTGCAAAGTGTCGGTCCTTTGAAATCAGACCACGCCTATCATTTAGGATCTATGACTGAAAGCACACACGTGTATTTTGTGTTTGTGGAAATTAAACCTAAAAATTTATGAATACTCCTCTGAGTATTTGTAAAATTTAGAAAAATGGAACCGTTGGAACCGAATGGAAACCTCTCCGTTGCACTAAAAATGAGTAAAACTATTGACAGTCAAAATATTAATAATATCAACAAAGAGGCAAAGAAATGGTGTGCTATCTTGTTCCGTCTTTTTAAACATTCTTTTTTTGGCCCAGTCATTTAGGGGCCACAGAGAAGATATTTCCTCAGAAAACAGAGGTAACATTTTAGAACTGGTAAAGTTACTTGCAAAATATGATCCGGTACTGCTGTATAAAACCCTGCATTGCTATCCATACAAAATTATCCACATAGAAGTGGACATTCTTACTCACATAGAAGTGGACAATGAATGGTTGTGGAACATTTTGCAGACAGATGAAGCACATTTCCATCTGAAAGGATATGTCAATACACAGAATTCTCGAATATGGGAAACAGAAAATCCACTTGCAAATCTGCCAGTACTACTTCACTCTGCAAAGGTGTGGTGCCGGTTTATAGCATCATTTATTATAGGGCTATATTTTTTCTAGGAAATGGGTGCTTTCGATTCTGGCATGTGTATCATCCCTGATAAGTGCTATGAGTGTCTTTGTGCAACCACGACTTTTCAACAGGTTGAGTGTGTGGATGTGATCATTTTTATGCAACATGGTGCTTTTTCGCCCATTGCAAACACGGTGAAGTAGTTGGTGAAGTGGCATTTTCAAAAGAAATTATCAGCCATTATTTCCCTACAGCCTGGCCGTTCTACTCACCAGATCTTAATCCTTAGGGCTTCTAGCAGTTAGCTATCTGAAAGATGTAGTCCGTGCCCAGATTCCAAACTTAGCTGAATTGAATTGGAGGCATGCATTACACAACACATTCTGAACATGACCCTGGAGATACTTGTTGATTAGTTGTGGAACGCGCTGTTCCTCGATTTCAACTTGTTCCAGAAAACAGTGGAAAGCATAATCAACATGTTTTGTGTCATTCTCTCGAAATTTAAAAAATAATTTGATTGATGTTTTTCACTGTTTTTGCCCTCAGGACAGTTAAGAACCAAATTTTCACTTCGATGTGATATGACCTTGACGTGGTGGATGGGCGATCGTAACTAACACTATTACAACTGTACCGTCATGCATACTAAACAGTACAGTTAGTTTAATGTGTAACTTACACCTTTGCCATTGTTTTACAATATATATTTGTCATTTATAGTTGAACTCTTTTTAAAATATGAAGGTTACAGTGCCATGTGGTGCTAAAATTCAGAACTTTTATTTTTTTGTTATGCCATATGCTTTCCACCTTCTTCAATAATATTCTGTCCAAATTTGACGCAATTCTGATAAGTAGTTCTTTTCTTATAGTGTTTTGAAACTTTGATTGTAATCGCCCTGTACATTAGTGTTATCAGTTTAGAGAATTCTTTATTTTATGTAAATGTCTCTCATTTACTTGATACAAAATCATTTTTTTTCTAAACCTCATGTTAGTTTTCTTTTTTTAAATATTTTAGTTTTTCTTTGTAATATTACAATATAACGCTTGAGAAAATAACTTTAAGATATGTAGGTGCTTATAATTTCCTTAGAAATGTGCTTAAAAGGTTCTTATTTTTCAAACTGAATTATTAGTATACCCCCTGCCTATTAATCAATATGAGGTAGCCTCTGTGCATGAAATGGGAGTGAATGAATATACGAAAGACGTTAAGATGTTGTCATTGTGCAATAATGAAGAATCATCCAGTGAAGTCACCAGATTCCCTAATTACTGTGATTGACCAGAGATAGAAGAATCTGATGAAAGAGGTTATTACAAAGTTATTTATTGCATTGAAGTCTTTAGGATATGTTTTATTCAGTCCTGTTAGTGTAGTTAAAAAATTCTGCTGTAGTCAGGGCTGACCGTACACCATATGCAAGGTAAGCGTCGCATTGGGGTGGCATCTTCAAAGGGGTGCCATATCAAACTCAAAAACTAAGAAAAATTGAAAAATATAGGCAATAGTTTTTTTTTTTTTTTTTTAATTCGATGTATGGCATGCCAGTGTATCTAAAATCCATTTCCCTCACAAGAAAGAAACGAAGGAAAAGTGTTTTTTTGTCATAAGACTGCATCTGTGGTGTTGATCATCACATAATTGGTAATTTTTTTTCCACTTTGTCTATTCTGAATTTAATTGTTTTGTCCATTTAAAACCCAGTTTTTGACTTCCGTGTTCATTTCCATTTATTAAATAAGAAAGAAAGAAATTTGTTGGCCCAGCCTCTTCACATAATTACAGAAATATCTACAGTTTTGTGTATGTCTTCCCATTTTCTAAAAATAATTGCTTTCTGCCTAAAGCAAGTGGGATAGAAAGTATTTCGCATTTATACTTTCAATCATGGGCATCGGCAGCATAGGCTAAGGGAAAGCTTTTGCCCTCCCACCTGGACTTAAGTATGCCGTTTTTTTCCTTGCTTTTTTGTAATCAGACGTTGAAGTAATCCTTCCCCCTGGAAAATAGTCTGCCGATTCAGAGAAGGGTCTAGTGGTACCCGGGATTCTGTTTAAACCTGTCACCAATATATCCACCAAAAATGTAAAATTAAATTTGTTTGGAAAGGAATTTTTTATTCAGTTCTTTAATAAAGAGGGCAAAATGTTAATTATTTTGTAAACACTTTTTTTATGAATAAAAAGTGAGTAAATGAGAGTAAAAGAGAATTTTTATGAGTAAAATACCTTTTTATTAATATGCTAGTTCAAAGTGCAATGTAAGCTACCTTCCTTTTGGTATTAAGTACCTTGTTCAAAATTTTATAATTATTATAGTAACAATTTAATGGAATCTGAATTGCTTAAAACTCATGTTCTTTAGGCTTTAGTCCAATGAACTGTACTTTTTAACCTGATACATAGAATCTCTTTTTTCTAACCTTTTGTTCTGCAAAATTTTAAACTGCTTCATAAAAATCAATACTAGTTACAGTATTTTAAATTTACAAACTGGCTAAGCCAGAGAGCCATGCTTGGTTCATAGTGTGGATCTGAGAAAATTTTAAATTAATTTGAGTTTTGGAAAACTTCTCTCACATATGATACAACAAGGACACATAAAGTTAAGAATAATCTTAATGCTAAAGTGAGATGTCGACCAGTGGCCCAGTTGTTGAAACTACTGACATTTGTTGAAATGTGAAGGTCCAAAGTTCTGGCCTTCCACATAGTTGTCGATTTAATGGTCTGAATTTAGGCATTTTTCTCCGGATGTAATTTGAAGAACCCCTTAAAAAATTGCTGCCCAAGGCATTCTCCCTTAGGCAGATAGCCCTGATGTAGCTGTGCCTTTATCAACCAAGGATAAACTGAGATTGTTAACAGAATCGAGAAGTTCATGTTCAGGCACAAACTCTTAACGCATTTGTGCCTGGATATTTTTGCGACTTTCTTCGATTTTTACTGATAACAGAAATAATAGATAAATTTCTGATGCCAACTTCTTAAACAAGGAATGATTTATTCTAAAATCATTTTGCATAAAAATCGAAATATCAACATCTTACTTGGTCATGTTAAAATATTGTGCGGAGTTGAGGCTCAATACTCATGAATAAAGGCTAGGAAAAATAAATAACGTTTTCGACTAATAGCGAAAATGCCGTCCCAAAAAAGGGACGCTAGGTATAAATGGGTTAAGAATTCTCATCAAGACAACCCAAAGATCTGTGGTATCTGCAACCAATTATCACCCCTGAGCTCTGGTAACCAGGGCGGATCCCTCCCCATGCCTTCCTATGCCACTGTGCCGATGTCCATCCCTCCAATTACATACAGTTTTGACTTCAGTAAGCCACTGGGTTGTTTTAGAGTTTTAAGAACTTATTAACGGCTCCTCAAATGGCACCAGTAAGCAAATAATCGGTATTTTGGTTTTAAGAAGCTTCAAAGAGGACTTTTTGAAACACACAAACTAGCATTTTGAAAGCCTGCAACTGCTTGCTTTTCTTTCAAACTGCAAGGTGCATCCAAAAAGTTCAGTGAATGGTCCCATATTTTAAAAAATGCTCTGTTTAGGATGTTACATTCATGCACAGATAAGGTAACTAATTCCCCCTAGCATCCTAATGACGATAGTTAAATGGGAGTGCATGAATCAATCAGAAGTCAATTTAATGCAGTCACTGTAAAATGGCGTGTCATTTCAAAATAGAGTGATGCTTGAACATTAAGTTTTGCTTCAAATTAGGTGAAATGGCGATGAAGATGCATGAAACAAGAATGAGAGTTTGCAGTGTGGAAGCAGCGAGTAAAAGTGTGCTTTTGAGCGCTTTCAACACTTTAGACACGAAAAGGAAACTGTTGAAGATTGCCAATTTTTGTACATTACTCAACAGAGCCGTGCTTAAGGGGTGGCAAACTGAGCAATCGCCCAGGGCCACTAAAAAACTGTTGAATTCATGGATGTCAAGAGGCCACATAAACTTCTTGACCTAGAACTGAAAACTGCCCATCAGTAAGCATAGCCGAGAAAAAATACAGAATTTGTAATTTTGTGTATAGCTTTCTCTTTCAAATTAACATCATGGTAAGTTGCTGGAATGCACATTTTGCATTATAGAAAAACCATTGAATTAAAATCTTAATTAATTAAATTTACTCAATTAGATTCAGTAGCAGCAGTGTGTTTTTACTGGGGGGGGGGGGTAGGTTAAGATCCACAATTTAGTAAGGAGGAAAATTTGAAGGATTAAAAATTATTTTTTGTCCATGTCCGCTAAATATGCTGTGCCCAGGGCTGCTAAAACCCTAAGTACATCCCTGATCCTCGATGTTCTCCAGATCTATTACCTGCAGACTACTTGTTCCCTCCTCCACAAAGAATTCTGGAAAGGCTTATGCTTTGCAGACAGTGTGTGGCAAAGACAACAGATCCAATAACATGTGACAGCATTACTTTGAAAGATTACAAAATGAGCATTTTTTGACAGTTTTCAAAAGCTATACAACTGATGTCAAAATTGTGTTGTAGCTAATTGTGATTACTTTAAAAGTCAGTAAATGTATTTTGTTTGTAACTCTTGTTTTCTTAATTTTATTACACCATTCACCAAACTTTTCGGACACACCTTTTATTAAGGCGAGGATTACATTTAAAAAGCGTATGCGATTTCTTTCTTTTGCCCATCTCGCCATCATGATTTAAAGGTCAGAATAGGGCATACAACTATTTAAAATTTTTCTCCAGAGCTGAAAGTAAAATATTTTAAAGTCAGGCTTTTGAATAAGGTTCTATGAAATTAGAGAAGAATTTGTTGCAGTTATTGCTTTTATTGTCGAGGTAAGGTTTTTATTTTGGTAAGTACATAGGGCAACAGGTATCTTTACATCAAAGGAAAAGATCATAGGAAGAAATGAACTTAAAGATAGAAGGGCATCATTTAATCCGTCAGCTTAAGTCTCACAATCCAGTATTGCTTCCATAAGGACACAGGAGGTCGAGCACGACAGGAGGCAAGGTAAGAAATGCTAAAATCCTCTCCAGAGTCGCACAAGGGACAAGCAGGATCCAGAGCCAACTATGAAGTTAGTTATTCTATATGTGTTTTCGGAGTCAATCATGGCCAGTGCCACCGATTTATCACAAGGCTACTCAGGAATATCTTGAATATGATTGAACCAGGGCTTTTGACCACTTCTAGCATTCCGAGAGAAGAAGGTTAGTGTCATTTTAATTATTGGCTTAGTAGATTGGTAGGACAGTTTCTGGCTAGAGGCGTCTCTTTTTTTGCCAAAAAGTCAGCGATCTCATTCCCTTCGATTCCATAGTGGACTGGGATCCACTGCAAGACATCTGTTTTATTACAATCTGATAAACATGCCAAAAGATTGATACTGTGGCGTTGATTTCGTCGGCTTACGAACCAACAGGTTGCGAGCTGACAACCAGCGAGTCAGTTTGCGAACACACCCAGAGCGGAAAGTCCCGCGAATTCACGAAGATGCAAATTGACCTTCACCAGTCTCTCCGGAGTAGATGGTTGGCAAGTATATAAACACCCAGCTGTGAGTGAAGCTCCCAAAAAAGAAAATGGCAGCATTATGTTCTATAGCTCTCGACTGATAATTTTGTTATGTTATGTGTTATCCTTAAAGTTTATTCATTTTATTTTATATCAATAAAATATGTTAGTTGTTGAGATGCTGTCTTACGGCTTATTTTAAAGTAAGCACTTTAGTGCGCAACGTAAGGAGGTGTATAATCTTCACCCCCCTCTACATTGGTGACCCGGACGTCGGATTGTAGGTGATTATTAATTTACGCCCTTCAACGACGACTTTCAAAGTCTTTAATCATCTCGGCAAGGATTCCCCTCTACGTTGGTGACCCGAATGTTGCTACTCTTCACCCGTCTTCATCTGTGCCTATGGGACTATGCAAAGGTATGTGAATTTGCTTTATTTCCCTTCCGGACCACCAACTCTAGCTCATAACATATATAGTGTCGTGCTTAAAAGATGTCATTACCTTTAGGTGATGCAAAAAATATTATGCAGGATACTCCTGGTAATATCGAAGTTGGTAGAGTAGCGTTTAAAGCTCCACAATTTTGGAAAAACAACCCTGAACTATGGTTCCTTCAACTGGAATCCCAATTTGCTACAGCCGGTATAAGTACAGAGTTAACAAAGTTTCATAGTGTAGTTGCAGCGTTGGACTGTGAAATTTTAGTTACGGTTAGTGACACAATTCGATCCCCTCCAACGGTTACACCTTATGAGTGCTTAAAAAAAGTCATAATTTCACATTATGCAGATTCGGAACAAACCCGTTTAAAGGCATTGCTGCAGGACTTAATACTCGGTGATAAGAAACCATCCCAATTGCTCATGCAAATGAAGGCATTGGCTCAAAAGCAAGTGGACAATGATGTATTAAAAACCCTCTTTTTAACACGTTTACCAGTTTCGATGCAACAAATCTTGTCTGTTTGCAAAGAAGATTTAGATGGGTTGGCTTTAATAGCGGATAAGGTATCTGAGGTCACAGAAACTCCAATGGCGGTGAATTCGGTTACAACCCTTTCCCCTTCTTTAGATGTAATACAGAATCTAGAGAAAAAAATCGACGCGATAGCTAAACGATTGGACACCTTGGCTCGTCCACTCTCTTTTGGAGGACGTAATAAGCAGTCCCGATCTCTATCCCCTTCCCACAAAAAATTCAACCCTCGCTTCTGCTGGTACCACGCACGCTTTGCGGAAAAAGCTATTAAATGCGTCCCTCCTTGTACTTTCCCAGAAAAACTTGCAGGCTCATCCGAACTGGCGGCCACTGATGCTTGTCAGCGTGTTAGTCGCTTATACATTCGTGACCGTAAAACTGGAATCAGTTTTTTCATAGACAGTGGAGCAGCATGCTCAGTTCTGCCTGTAAATCAAATATTAACTCGTAAGAAAGTACCTAGTTCAAAATTTTTTCTTTACGCAGCAAATGGTACTGAAATAAAAACATTCGGAAATAGAAATCTGGTTTTGGACTTTGGCCTTAAAACGATCATATCCGTGGAATTTTGTTATTGCGGAAGCTTCAAAGCCGATATTAGGTGTTGACTTTTTGGAACGATTTTCATTGTTAATTGATGTTAAGAATCGTCGTTTGATTGACCAGGTAACGTCCTGCAAAGTTAATGCAAATTCATCTTTTGGACCCTCTACTGGCCTCACAACGGTTTGCGGCGATACGCCATATCATAAATTACTTTCTGAATTTCCAAATATAACTAGACCCGCTAATAACCTACCTGCAGTTAACCATTCTACAACACATTGTATCTTAACTAAAGGCCCACCGGTAACATCTAAAGCCAGACGTTTATCCCCTGACAAACTAAAAGCAGTTAAACAGGAATTTTAAGCCTTATTAGCACAAGGCATTGTCAGTCGATCGAATATTCATTTAGTCAAGAAAAAAGACGGCTCATGGCGTATATGTGGCGATTTTAGGAGGTTGAATGCTGTCACTTTACTCGACCGCTATCCATTACCTCATATCCATGATTTTGCAATGGAATTGCATGGTAAACGGATATTTTCTAAATTGGATTTAGTTAAAGCCTATAATCAGATCCCGGTTAACAAGGAAGACATTCCTTAAACCGCAGTAATTACACCAGTAGGCCTATTTCACTACAATAGAATGCCTTATGGACTCAGAAATGCTGGTCAAACATTCCAAAGGTTTATGGATGAAGTTTTCAGGGACTTGGATTGCTACGTTTACCTCGACGACATTTTAGTCGCTTCAAAAGATGAGGAAACTCACATTCAGCACCTGCGCAAAATTTTTACACGCCTAGATCAATATCGCATTGTTCTAAATGTCGCAAAATGCATTTTTGGTAAAGCACAAATGCCATTTCTAGGATATTTAGTTACTGAGGCAGGAATCTCCCCCTTGCCCGAAAAAATTGAAGCTATATCCAATTTTCCTTTACCCCAGACGGTACATGAACTACGGCGCTTTTTAGCCCTTCTAAACTTCTACCATCGTTTTTTCCCAAACGCTACACATACGCAAGCTCCCCTACATGAGTTGATTAAAAGTCGTAAAAAACGCGATAAAACGCATGTTCAGTGGCTAGCAAATGCTACAATGCTCGCTCATCCTAGACCGGACTCTGAATTGTCACTTATGACAGATTGCCCGGACTTCGCATTAGGATCGGTTTTGAACCAGGCGTTCGAGAAAGGACCGGAGCCATTGGCATTTTTCTCACGCAAATTAACGCAGACTGAGAAACGCTACAGTGTATACGATCGAGAGTTACTGGCAATTTACTCATCCATTCGTCATTTCCGACATTTTTTGGAAGGTAGACAATTTGCCATTTACTGTGATCATAAACCGCTCATTTATGCATTTACACAAAAAGCTGATAAATGTTCTCCCCGACAACTCCGACAGTTAGAGTTCATCTCTCAGTTTTCCACAGACATTCGTTTTGTCTCTGGTCAGGACAATGCGGTTGCTGATGCTTGTTCTAGAATCGCGTAAATTAACTTGCCTAGCAACTTAGACTACGCAGCAATTTCTCGTGAACAACAGGAGGATAGGGAACTTAAAAAATTAATGAGTGGTGGCTCCGGATTGGATTTCCGGCATTTCACAATTTCAGATTCTGGTGCTAAACTTTACTGTGATGTCTCTACTGGGGTCATACGCCCTTACATCCCTCAAGCCTTCAGAAAGACTGTGTTTGAAAAAATTCATTCACTCTCTCATCCTAGTGGCCGTATTACGGCGAAGCTTGCGAAGGACAGATTCATATGGCCTTCTATTGACAAGGACTGTAAAAAATTTGCAAAATTTTGCGTCCCTTGCCAAAAAAGCAAGATCTCTAGACACACAAAGTCTGTCATCGGAGATTTTCCCATTGTTTCAGGCCGCTTCAACCATGTTCACTTAGATATGGTCCTTTGCCCCCTTCAAACGGTAATATTTACTGTCTCACGTGCATCAACAGATTTTCACGATGGCCAGAGGTATTTCCTATGGCTGACCAGAAAGCTGAGACTTGTGCTGAAACCTTCTTGTTCGGATGGATTTCACGATTCGGTGTTCCCGATACCATCACTACAGATAGAGGTTCCCAGTTCGAGTGCGACCTTTTCAATGCATTTACTCGTTTTTTAGGGTCGGAACGAATCCGAACAACCAGTTATCATCCGATTTCAAATGGAATGATTGAACGTCATCACAGACAACTCAAAGACTCTATCAAATGCCACGCCACGGAACGTTGGATGACTGTTTTGCCTTTGGTGTTGCTAGGTATTCGGACAAGCCTGAAGGAAGACATCGGAAAATCTCCAGCTGAAATGCTTTACGGAGAAACTTTGCGACTTCCTGGAGAGTTTTTTCGTTCCACCAAACAAGTTCCTGGAACTGCGAATTTCATCTTGCAGCTTCAAGCAGGTATGCAACGATTACGACCTGTTCCTGCTAAGCACCATGGTAAACATGATATCTTCATTCACAAAGATCTACCAACATCTACTCACGTGTTCGTACGACGAGACTCTGTCCGTAAGCCATTGCAACAGCCATATGACGGCCCTTATGAAGTACTTTCTCGTAATAATAAATTTTATACTTTAAGCATCAAAGGACAATCCCGCACAGTTTCTATAGACCGCCTAAAACCGGCGTACCTCTTGAATGAACAATTACAGACTGTTCCAGTATCGTCCTCCGTCGGTGGAAAAGACTCTTATGTTACCAGATACGGACGTTCAGTCCATTTCAGAATGCCACCTCCTTCGGTCTCGCGGGGGAGTACTGTGGCGTTGATTTCAGCGGTTTACGAACCAACAGTTTGCGTGCTGACAACCAGCGAGTCAGTTTGCGAACACACCCAGAACGGAAAGTCCCGCGAATTCACGAAGTTGCAAATTGACCTTCACCAGTCTCTCCGGAGTAGATGGTTGGCAAGTATATAAACACCCAGCTGTGAGTGAAGCTCCCAAAAAAGAAAATGGCAGCATTATGTTCTATAGCTCGCGACTGATAATTTTGTTATGTTATGTGTTATCCTTAAAGTTCGATACCTTTCATATGGGATGGACCTGTAGAGTCTATGGCCTGAAGAGCTGCTTTGAGTCTGAGAATCATCACTTCATAAAAAAAAAATTCCAATTGGTTTTCTAGTTGAAGGTCCAATTAGATAGCAAAGCTTTCTCTTTCAAAAGTTGATATGTGAGCATCAACAGGAGAGTAAAATGAAAAGAGCTTACAAAAAACACCAGCTCATTCTTTGGCACAATTTTCCACTTTAGAACCATCTATAAAGACCCTGAGCCAATTCGAAACAGGAAAACGGTTATTCATAGTTTCATATGTCACTGATCTTAAGATTTCATCACAGTCCTCTGCTTTTGATGCATTCTGACTCAAGTCAAGGCATGTATAAAATGTTTTGGCTTCAGTAGGGCAGCGAGTAAAAGTTTCTGTATTCCAAATTATGTCAGTTGAGAAATCAAATGAACAAAGATGCCAAGTACTATGATGCCAAAGATGCCAAGTACTTCTCCATAGTTTCTACGGATTCTCCGTAATTAAAAAAATTAATTTACTACAGGCTGTGGGGAAAAGCGTATATTTTTATGAAAATTCAAATTGATTTATTCTATAGTGTTTTTAAACTATGTTCTTTTAATACAAAAAAAAGAGTTGTTGCACAACGTTCCAAGAAAAAAAAAATAAACAATTATCGAATGCAGTTGGTACCGATTTGTAATCAGCACTGGCTGAAGAGAAAAAGTGTTGAGTCTGAACTTCTCTCCAGCCTCTTTTCTTTCCTCCCTCCTTTTCTCAAGCTTTATGCTTTTCTCTATTCTGTTTTCGTTTTCAGGCCACGCTAAACTGCAAAGGGTCGGTGGGAGGATTAGATCCCATTTTAACAGAACAATGAAGTGTTTTTGTCGGTGTGTATTTTTATGTTCTCAACAGGAATGTGTTTAGAAGGGGCAAGGGGTCCAAAAATGAAAATTAGTTTTTAAAAATCAGCTGTTTTAAAGCATTTGTATTAACTCTAGTAACAAATAGGTTTAAGAAATCTGATCTTCCCTCTCCCCCCACCGTAAATGGAAACCTATATACGCCACTGGCTCTCAATAGATTGTTACTGCCGCACTTTCCTAAAAAAATTGGTGAGCAAATTTTTGTTTGCTGTAGTGTTGTGTATTTAGTTATTTTTATATGTAATATAATTATTTTAATATGTTTATATAAAATTTTAATGAATTATCTGCCCTGTCATGGCTTACAATTTGTTTCCCCAAAATGTTCTGAATAAGGTATAATTAAGGTAAGTTTTTGTATTTTTTTAAATTATGATCAATTTTAATGACTTATGATTAAACTTTATCACCCCCCCCCCCCCAAGCTATATAAAAAAAAATTGCACATGCAACTGACTATGGACAAACATAAAAAAACTACTGAAAATATTCACAATTACTCCTGATGAGTCTCATTTTGTAGTCAGTGCATGTAAGCAACTTTTGGGCAGTGCCGGATTAACAATATAGCAGATTTAGCAAATGCTACGGGCCCCGCGCTTTTGGGGGCCCCGCGCCTTTACCTTGAAAGTTTTCGTCTTTCCCTCTCAAGATCTAGCTTTTTTGACACTTTCCAACAAGGTAGAAAAGTGTTTAAGATTTCGGTTTCTCTGTCTGTCCGTCCTTGACTCGCGTGTATAGGCATTGATTTCTACGAAATTTATATATGTTATTCTTATCTGCAGTACCATGTACCCTATTGTAAAGGATCTATGTAGCATTTATTGATTTTTTTCTACAGGAGCACTCAAAATAGTCCCAATACATTGCGCTCTATGGGAAGTTATTCTTTAAAGCGTATCATCCTGCTAACTACAAGGGGTGATCAAATGAAAAGGTAAGAACGGTGGGTACAAATGTAGACTTTATTCAAAATATACACCACAGAAGCGCTTCCCTTTCAGGTGGTTTCTTCAGTGGAACCAACATATGGAAATCGCAGGGTGACATGTCCGAACTGTAGGGCGGATGGTCCAACGTCTCCCACTTGAACGGGACCAGTTCCTTGGCGAAAACGGACATTCCATTTTCTCATTGACTTGTGGGACACACAGCCTTCCCAGTATACTATCATCATCCTGAGATGAGTAGTGGCCGGTTTAACACCTTCTGCTGTCAGAAATCGGATAACGCCTCGCTGCCCCTAAATCGTCGAATTTTGCAATGTGAACACCATCCTGTCCTCACACGCACTGCCGCGTCAATTGGACGTAGTAGGGTGCTTTTTACAAGAGTTTCTGCTCTCTCCTGCGGGCCCCCGCATGTTCCTATCCACACAAAAGGCTCCAATCGCATTCCTAGATGTCTCGATACGTGCTCTTATAGCTGCATGGACAAATATGATAACGGTTAGGTTGTTGCGACGTTTGGTACCTTTTCATTTGATCACCCCTTGTAGTTGCGCTGAACCCCGACTTCAAGATAAAACTTTTTCCTCTATGACTGCAAAAAGATTACAAAGTCAAGGACAAAAAGCCTAAAAACTTCTACATCGTTTGTGCGATCCGCTTGAAATTTTTCACAAGTTTGTAAAAAAATATAGAAAACAATCTGTCAATTTTAAAATCTAAAAATCCACCCGTTCCTTCATTTTTAAGCGATTTTTCGCTATTTTCAGCACCATTTCGTTTCCGAGAGTCAAAAAATTGAATCATTTGCGTGGCAAAATGACCTATTTTAAGTGAAAATGACGTCATACAAATGGGGGGATTCCAATACGTTTAAAATAATTTCTCCCGATTACACAGTTTATTATTATTTTTTTCCCCACAAATAAATCGTCTATTGGATATTCGAATGTTTATGTATACAAAACGAAAGCTTTCGACTGCGAAAAGATTCCGCGCGTTTCCAGATGAGCATGAAATTCAATTTGGGTCTGTAATAAAAATTGAATATGAACTTATTTATTTTAGGTGGATGAAAATTAAATATGTTGAATGAAAGACAAATTTCCTTAAAATGTTTTTTCTCTATCCCGTTGTAATTGCCTTCACAAAAGGCTTTGACTTCTAGTTTTAGAGATATTCTGCTCTTTGAAATGAAACAAAATTGGATGTTATGAAGGATTACAAAATGAAGCTTTGCATCGAAAATAGTGTCTGCATAGTTAAAAGTTTTTCTATAGCACTCAAAGTAACTATAGAAACTATAGAAAAACTAAAAAGTTTTTCTATAGTTAAAAGTTTTTTTATAAGCACTCAAAATAATTTCTATACAATACGGTCAATGGCAGTTTAGAAACAGGCATCTATTTTAAGCATATAATACTATCCTACAATATGATTAGCTAATAATCCGACGACGATCGTGTGCCTCCTTCAAAATTTGAACCAAAAGCCGGCAATGTTGGCGACTTTTGCGATAAATTGCCAAATAGGGTGCGAAAAAAATGCTTTGAAAAATGAACCAAACTTGGCGATATTTTTATTATTTTACGATAAATCGAAAAAGGTATTCACGTATTATCCCGGCGGTCATTAACGCCAAACTATTTTTCCCGCAAATTTCCTGGCAAACTGTTGTCAATCGTATTCCGAACCATCAATAATTTCATGTGTCCGGCATTTATCTTGGCGAAAAAGTTGCTCGTCTTGGCGGATCGCCTGGATAATAATGTAGTACCTCGAAAAATGTCTAATGTAATTATATTAAGCTAAGTCGATTTCTTCGGAAATTTTGAAAATTCGTTACTCGCACTTTAATTAACTGATTTATTGTATTGTGTTTTGTTAAGGGCTATCTGCCTTGGAGTATGGGGGTCTCCGACCGACGAAAATTTGTTAATGCATTAGAACCCAAAACGGGTTAACGTCCTTATGATTTCGATTATTTGTCTGTTCTGATGTCCACCCATCCAGTGTTCTAACTGCTGTGGATATACATTGATTTGTGCGAAATTTATGTTTTTTCTATGTACAGTACCACGTACCATATTGAAAATGGTGTGTGTAGCATTTATAGTTCTTTTACAGGAGAAAAAAATCCAATGTATAGCACAGTCTAAAAAACAGAACTAAAAGGGGGGTTCGGGGGAGTCTCCCCCTGTATCTGTTGATACAGGAATGACTGAATCAGCAGTCATTCTTGAAAACATATTTTAGAGATATTCGATTTTTGAAAGAAAACAAAGTTGGCATATATATTACTAAGGCTCTCAAAATGATGCTCTCCATTGAGAATAACGTCCGTATTATTAATAGTTCTACAGGAGCACTCAAAAGAATTCCCATTGCAGTCTGTGGCATTTGAGAGACACAAATACATTTCTAGCACAAGACAATGAGTATAAAATTTTTATATTCTTCAGTTAAACGCTAAAAAAAATTAATGGTCTTTTACAGGGTCTCATAAAATTGCATTTACAGTGATAATACAACATTTTTTTATCTACGAAATCTCGCCAGTTTTAACTAAAATACATAGTAGATTTTGCGCAAAAATATTTTGTATTGGAAAGTGTTTTGTAATCTATGAGCTTGGCATGATTTATCTTTCTTTATTTTTTAAGGCAACAGATAAATCTTGTAAATCTTTTTTTCTTTCGTTCTTTCTTTTTTTCTTGTCATTTTTATTTATTTATTTATTTTTTGGATAAGACAATTTCTGAAGATCTATATAGTGGAACTGTAAATCAGTTGTAGACAACTCATTGAAAGAATATATGTATAACTCGGCTGTTCGAGCCTCATCAATGGGAGACCCCCCTGAACCCCCCTAATTTTTTTAGTTTCATGATTGCCATATTAAAACGATATTAATGGACTATGTCATTTTATCTCTCATCTATCGTGTATTTCACCTGGTAACCCCATGTTGAAATTTTTAGGATTGTAACCTATTTATAGAAAAATACATGTGATGCACATTCTACAGCTAGTAAATATTGTAACAATAGATTAAAGCTGTTGTGAACTAATAGTATTTAAATAAACTGATGAAATTTTTAAACAATCATTTTATCAAATAAATGCAACCTTACGGAGCTTATAGAAATCGGTGGTTTACGTAACACATACTAACGTTTTCAGCGGACATTTATTCTTACTTTTATGTCGCGTTTTCGTAACGCATTTTCGTGTCTCATTTTTATGTCACATTTTCAAAAGGGGGTGAGCGATAAAATGACATAGTCATTAATATATTTAATGTGGCTGTTGCATGCCTGCATTATTTAGTCAACTCATTACCTAGACGAAACTGAATGAGTATTCTAAAGTCAGCAATAAGGACACACACAAGAGTATATCCAACAATACTGTGGAACAAAAACACGGTTCTCAGAAAAAAATTTCAGGGAGCATCCAAAAGGGGGGGAATAAAAGAAAGACAGAAAGAAAGGCTGTATCATTATCTTTCGTTGACTAAAAGCGAAACTCGGACAAACGGAGGAGAGGTATCCAGATCTTTGCACCAACCACCTATGGCCTTTAGAAAATGGATTCCTTACCAATAATGTTAAATTTTTGTCTTTATTTGAAGACTGAATCCAGAAATAAACAAAATATAGAAAGAAAACTAAGTGCCGAAACAAAAAAACAGACTCAGGGTCTGATCAAGGGCGGATTAAAGGGAGGGGGTCGGAGGAGGTGACCGCCCCTCCCGAGAAAAATGAAATTAATGTAAACAATCCCAACTTACTTCCATAAAATTTATATATATATATATATATATATATGAATCTTCCATCCAAGCCTCCACCCACAAAATTGTGTTAATCCGTCAGTGGGCCGGATTATTCATTAGTCTGTAGTCTATCTGTCCCGATCACTTCAGGGACTTTTCAGTAACAAGTCGAAAGAATTTTTTAATGAAGTTGTAATCAAACTTTTCAAAATGACTCAATAGAACGGAAATATTTTTGGCTATTTCTGAAGATGTTCTCTGGAACGCGAGTTTTATCTTCTGCATTTCCCCGAGAGCTTAGATCCATAGGATTAAGTTTGTAGGAAAAACGCGCCCTATAATCAATAATAATCCCCCACGAAACAATAATTTTTATTTAAATATTGGACATAAAGTTATTTTGTTTTGCAGTAAATATGGGGATGGTATTTTAAACGGATATTGGGCAGCCCCAAAGTTCTTTTATTTTGCAGTAAAGGCGGGTGGCTTTGGCGAAATTCGAAGGTGTACTAGGATGTAAACCATCTTAGAAGGCTTTTGGTAGTTGGCTTGCTTTGTTTTTACTTAATCATTTATTTTACATTTTACAGTATTTAAACAAAGGCGAATTACTTTTTGAAACAATAATAATATATAGAATGTAAGTCATTTTTTTATAGTTGGGGAATCCACTATTACAATAAATTATCTTATTAATCGCGGAAATTAACCACGTTAAATATGAAAGAATTCATTTTTGGCCGGTCGAAACCACAGGTCAAGAGCGCGAATGCCAGTACGTTCGTTCAAATAAAATAATTAGAACCGAGAGGATCTTCGCACGGTCGGGGTATCCGAGAAGCCATAACCTCAGGCAAATTGAAAACAAAAAGAATTTTCGGATACTCTTGACCCACAAAGAAACTCACAAATTACTTTTTACATTTAAGATTATTATGTCTTGCAAAAACATTTGAACGTAATACGATAATGAATGTTTTATCCGAATTTTTTATTATTTATTATATAGATTATTCTATTCCTCTTATAAAGATTTTTTTGAGGAAAATATTTTATATCATTTTAACGAGGATAAGTTGAAAAGTAATGTACATATGCTTGTAGAACACTAACGAAATGACCTTTAGAAGTGTCCCAAGCGGTATGTGGAAGTAACAGTCCCCCTGTACAAGCATGTGCAGTTTAAATGCCTTCCGTGTATGCAGTATATTTTGAATGGTGGAGGTATTATTGTGCTAGATCTATCTATCCTCAGTTCGATTTCTTATGAATTAACCCATTAAATAAATTAAGAGAAGTTAAAAATATGTAACCTATAATTAGTAAAGACCGTCCAGATATATAATGAAATAATTTTACAAGCATGTATTTTTATAGGGGAAAAAATAGTGTTTAAAGACACAGTTTAAAATACATATTGATTTCGAAGGTTCTAAAAATTTTACAGAAACAATTATTATTTTATGTGTGTAAACTTGTCTAGTTATATGTTTGCATATGGGAAAGGTGGGAAGTGTTAGAAATTCCAAATATATATCCATGAACATTAACATTCATTAAAAAAAACCTGAGTTGTACGAATAAATAACTTTAAATATCGCCAGTCTCACTATCTATTTACTCACTGTCTATGTCTTGCGGCATTTTTTCCGCACACTATTTTAACTCAAATTTTTTCATTTTGAATCAAGAAAATTCGTAAAAGTTGTGTTTTATTTTATTATCGCACAAAACCTACAGATTAGCTCACCCAAGGTGGAGGAAGGGCTGGGATAAACCTCTCGCAAATATAACATGTGGGACCTTTTAGTTTTGTTTACATCTAATTAGCATTAGTAATACCATTAATTAGCACTAAACATAAATTGTAATGTAATTAGCACTATTTATTTTCTCACTTAATTTAACTCTATTACTTTAATGTGAGGGTGAACTCCTCCCCCTAAATATATATATATATATATATATATATGTAATGTATAAAAAGGTAATTTGGGTTTTACTAGTTTGGGTACTGTTCAAGCGGGTACTTTCACTGTAAGTTTTACTTTCCTGTCATACTTGCCACGCGCGCTCTGGAGCTATGTTTTATTTATTTTGTTATTTGTCAGACATCAGGCCGTCGATTCTGAGTTCTTTAGATGTACACGTGTCCTCACGCCCTCTTAGCCCCGGATGCGGGTCATCTTGGGAAATGTGTGTGGTTCGATCAGACATAAGAGAGAGGAGGAGTTGTGTCTTCGCAGACCACGTGGGGTGGTAAGCGTAAATACTCCCGCACATCGAAAGTCGGGGGACTTCTGCCACTGGAACTGCTTCATGAGTCCACGCCGATTCTTGTACCCGTCTCCCTTCCCCTCTTCTCATTCTAAATTGTAACTTAATTGTAATGTTCAATAAACCATATTACCTGCCTTAACTCTGAAGCTTACTGGAAATATCTGACGTCTCAAATAGTCGACAATTTGAGACGTCAGATATTTCCAGTAAGCTTCAGAGTTAAGGCAGGTAATATGGTTTATTGAACATTACAATTAAGTTACAATTTAGAATGAGAAGAGGGGAAGGGAGACGGGTACAAGAATCGGCGTGGACTCATGAAGCAGTTCCAGTGGCAGAAGTCCCCCGACTTTCGATGTGCGGGAGTATTTACGCTTACCACCCCACGTGGTCTGCGAAGACACAACTCCTCCTCTCTCTTATCTCTGATCGAACCACACACATTTCCCAAGATGACCCGCATCCGGGGCTAAGAGGGCGTGAGGACACGTGTACATCTAAAGAACTCAGAATCGACGGCCTGATGTCTGACAAATAACAAAATAAATAAAACATAGCTCCAGAGCGCGCGTGGCAAGTATGACAGGAAAGTAAAACTTACAGTGAAAGTACCCGCTTGAACAGTACCCAAACTAGTAAAACCCAAATTACCTTTTTATACATTACATATATATATATATAGGTGCGTCACTGAGCAGGGGGCCCCTTGGTAACATTTGCTACGGGCCCCGCGCTGTCTTAATCCGGCACTGCTTTTGCGACCTTAATATTGTGTGGGTCCTGGCAATTGCCCTATTTGCCCTTACAGTAATAGGGCACTGACTACAGTATGGAAAAACTTCAATTTTTCTTTTCATTCTTTCTTTTACTTATATATGGCAGAAAAGTACTGCTTTAGGATCCAATTTTTGAAGCCAAGTTTTCTAAATTTACTGATTTGAAGTCCCAGATTACAAAAATCAGATTTAATGTTTTGTTTTTGTGTACGCCTTTTATCAGCATAATATAAAAATAGATTACCACTTTTCATGCAAGTTTCACACACGTAATCCAAATTTAGAATACTGAATACTGGCTATTTTTTTTTCAGTTTAAAGAATGTAATGCCTGAGTTCATTTTTCACACTCGACTTTCTCTTAAATTAATCAATGTTAGTAAAAGAAAAAAGCTTCAAAAGCCAATCTATTGTGATGGAGATTCAGTAGTCATTCAGAGTAACTTTGAGTGATAGGGCATAAGTTTGCACTATCTTATAGTTTTCAGTATATTTGGTTTAACAGAGCTGCCCATGATTCACAGCTTCACTCTGTTGATAAAATTGCAAAACGGGTTTTCTGTTATGTCCATTCTTTTATACAGAACAATTTAACCCACTCTGTTAAGAACTGGCTCTTTATACCAACATACAGTAAAAAAAGTTATTTGACTAAAATAAGTAAAAATTTACCTCTGGTTGTGGCCCCTGCTTAAAAAAATATAAGTTGAGTCCAAGTTTGTTGTTGCATACTAAATAGTATATATACAGGGTATCACAAAAAGGTGGTAATAGGCTTTAATTTCTTACCTATTAGTGATAAGTGGACAATGTAAAATGAAAAAAAGTTCAAAATAAGGTAGGCAAAAGACTTAAAAAAATTCCTTTTGTTAGTTTTCAAAAAGTTGTACTTTTTAATTTGTATACGACTCCTGTACTAAAAAATTCTCACTTAGTAAAATATACTCCATGGACTAATGTGATGATATACAAAATGTCAGCCTTTTATTTTGAAATGTTTGAGATATCTTTAAACAAGGATAATCAGGGTATATATACAGTAGATAAGAACTTAAATAATGATAGATGAATTAAAAATATTTATAAATATTTTATGAGGGTCTAATTATTTAGCAACGATCTTCTCGAGGAATTGATAATCCGTGTAAAATACTGTCTTCAAATTCTTCAGGACTCATACTTCCTAATGCAACTATTTCAAAAAAATCCCGCATGTCTGTTTATTTCTGACGGATTCCCGTTTGAAGTGCAGGAACGACCTTGAGAATGTAAACCATATGAAAAAAGGAACACCGTCAGTTGTCTCGGAAACTCTTCATCCCCACTTACACACACCCTACACACAGGACGAAAGGGGGGAAGTTTGCTGTTTCTTCAATCACGGAAGGGAATTTTAACCTGTGATCTTTTCAGAAAAATCATATAAAAAATCTAATAAACATCTCGGCACGGTTCAAAATTTAAAAGAGGGAGAAATAAATGTTTAATCAGCGGTAAAAAGATGGAAAATTTTTGCCCGTTAGGTTTTTCGATGCGACAGTTTAAAAATAGCATATTTTTAAAAGCAGTACATTTTCTTCGAAACAGGATTTCTTTTAAAAAATTCCCAAAAATCTGCAAATGTAAGTACGATTTTGTAACAAATTTTATTTAAAAAAGAAAACTGTAGTTGCCGATGATATAAAAAATATAGTGTTCGGACGAAAATTTAGCTCGTGATAACGTAAAATGCGAGAAAAATGGCCAAAAACCTTACAAAACATAAAATAACTCAAAAACCATTAATCCAATTAATTTCATTTTTACGGCATATGAGGTTCTAATTATTTAGTAACTATCTTCTCGAAGAATTTATAATGAGTGTAAAATACTATCATCAAATTCTTCCGAACTCGTATTTCCTAATGCAGTGATTTCAAATAAATCCCCCGTTTATTTATTTCTGGCCGATGGAATGCAGGAATAACCTTGAGAATGAAAAACCTTGTGAAAAATGAACACCCTCAGTTGTCTTGGCAACGCCACATGACGATTTTCCCCTGCCGGTTTTTCATAAGCGAAGGCCTTCTTTTTAACTGTGATCTTTTCAGAAAAAAATCATATAAAAAAATTTAATAAACATTTCTGCACGGTTCAAAATTTAAAAGAGGGAGAAATACATGTTTAATCAGCGGTAAAAAGATGGAAAATGTTTGCCCATTAGGTTTTTCGATGCGACAGTTTAAAAATAGCATATTTTTAAAAGCAGTACATTTTCTTCGAAACAGGATTCCTTTAAAAAATTACCAAAAATCGGCAAATGTAAGTACGATTTTGTAACAAATTTTATTTGAAAACGAAAACTCTGTAGTTTCCGATGATTTAAAAAATATAGTATTCGGACGAAAATTTAGCTCGCGATAACGTAAAATGCGAGAAAAATGGCCAAAAACCTTACAAAACATAAAATAATTCAAAAACTATCAATTAGATTAATTACATTTTTACGGCATTAGCTTTCTCTTGTCCTATTTAGTCAGTGTGCCAAATTTGGTCCAGATCCGTCGAACGGCCTGGACGCGTATAGCGAACAAACAAACAAACAAACAAACAGACTTTCCTCTTTTATATATATAGATAAGTTTATATCACCCCCACCCCCACCCCGAAAATTTTTCCTGTCTATGCGCCTGCACCAGGGTAGGGTTACCCTACCCTACTAGGGTCCCCCCGGAGCCCCCGAACGAGTAGGGATCAGAATGGGCAGATAAAGGGCATCCTAAATCCTAATAATCACTCGCTGCCCCGGAATTTCCCAGCCTCAAGCTATAGTCCTGAACAGAATGGATTATTTGATATTTGATCTCGTCACTTCTGACAAATTATTCTGAGCAGGACAGTAATTCTCGTTAGGTCGCAGCCTAGGTTGTCAAAAATTTTAAGAGCGGTATTTTAATTTAATGATATCGTACATGAATGTAGGAAAAACGAAACGACAACCGGAAAAACGTCCCTCAGAATTATTATTTTCACTGCCGAATCTAAAGTTGGGGGGGGGCATGCGCATGGGGGTACGTGCACTCTCATGACAAATCAAATTTAGACTGTAAAAGATTGACTTAATTTATAAATGGAAATGTATTTACAAGAGAAAGGAGAAAAAAAAGTGTTGCCCCCCCTCCACCCCCCCCCCCCGCAGAATTTTTTTATGGGTCCGTGCCTGATTTTTGTAAATAGTGGACATAAACTTATTTTTATTTGCTTTTAATCGTGTAGTTATCATTTTGCCGAAAAGACCTTTTGACCCCACTTTTTGACAGTCCCCACTCCGCTCTCCTCCGGAGTGAAGGATCCTGTAAAAATTACTTCTCTGTTATCAGTCTTTCGAAAAATCTGAATAAACGAGTCCCGTCCGAAGCAGAACCCCCCCCTCCAATCTATGCCACCCTCGAAAAACTCCTCCCCGGAAGCTCGTGTCGGTGATCGAAAGTTTATGACCCCTGCACGTGTTGGGAAAATCTTGTCCTGTGACCTCCAGCTACATGGTCAGAGCAGTGAAGTAATAGTTTTCAATCCAGTAACCCTTATTATAATACAACCGAATACCTATCTTACCAGAGATCGGCAATGGTAAACCTAAAGTTTATTGCTTTTCTCCCCCTCATCCCCCGTTGTTTAGAGAGGGGGAGTACAGTTTCACTTAGAGGACGCTCCCTCATACTCTCCCTCCGTTGGAAATAAAAATAATTACTGCTTGCTCGGCAATGGTCTTTGAAAGCAGCTACAGAAGCAGAGTTGGGCAAAATACATAAAAAAATGTATTTTCGATGCAAAATACAAATTACATTTATTCAAACACAAAAAAAATACAAAATACAAAATGCTTTCTAAATTGAAAAAATACAAAATACATTTATTTTCTTAATACATACAAAATACAAAATACGTCTAAAACTTCAATTAAGTAAAATTTTCTACAGAAACTTCTAGTTTATTTTATTCCAGTGTATTTTAAGATGAACAAACAAATGTAATAGTAACTTTTTTTTTTTTTTTTTTTTACATATACATGAGTTTTTCCTGGAATAAATTGCATCTTAAAAGGCATGAAAGCAAAAATGTGTGACAAGTATTTATTGAACGTTATTTTTCAGTGATAATGAATGGAATTGAAATATAAAATTAAATATATTTCTAAACGAAGATGAGTTGAATTTTATTTCTACTTTAAGATATATTTATAGCCTTACCATCGCACAGTAGTTATGTCACTGAAAATGGTAGACTGTCGAAGAGTGAAGGTCCCGGGATCGGGTCCCATCGAGCAGCTGTCGATCCAACAGTCTGGTTTTTTGGTAGGTTTTTTCCAGATGTAACGTGAATACGCTTTAGAACCCCTTAGAAAGTTCTCCTACCTAGGCACCTTCCCATCCTTGGCAGATTGCCCTAGTATAGCGTTGCCATAATCACGTACACACAAGATACATTCGTATATTACTACAAAAGATTATATTACTACAAGATTGTGATGGAGGAGTGGTACAATATCAGCCTTGATGTTTTAAGAAAAAGACTTTCATCTTTGAAATCAAGATGCAATATGATGGTTCAAAGAAAGGGCTATCAGACTGAACACATTAGAAAATAAAATTCTTATATTTATTTCGATATATATCTTTGCAAAATCGTTACAAAAATGTGTGAACACCCTCTGCAGGGTACTTGCGGGAAAACCCGAAAAAAAAAAAATTGTTGTGGAATATTACTTAAATGAAATTAATTTACGTTTCACAAATCACCCGTGCATGACGATTTTCTTAACATTAAACTTTTAAACGCCTCTGTCACATTGCTCAAGAGTTCTTTAGAGAAATTGCAAAAAATATTTAACATGAATTTAAGAAAATGCTTTTAAAAAGAGTGTAACAGGTTTTTTTTTTTTTTTTTTTTTTTTTTTTTTTTTTTTTTTTTTTTTACACTTTTACAATGTTCTATATACGGTTAATGGGTCAAATATTTCAGGCCCTACAAATACTCAAGAGAACACATTAAATTACGATATATGTTTCCGGAAAAAAAAAAAAAAATCTAATTTTCTCTTTTCTCGGACTAAAAGTTTAAATTTTAGAATGTCTAAAACTTTAGAGGATTTTGTCCAACTACTTATTAGTTATTTGCATCAGATATTATTAAATTTATACATTTATGCATAACTTACAACTATCTTTATAAAATAGGAAAATAAATGTCAATTTATGAAACTAAACTCTTCGAATAATTTGTGGGATTCAATTAAAATATTCAGATAATTTACTTTGATTTTCAGGTAGAAATTAAACCTTCATAATGTGTGAAAGATTATTTTAGTACGTGTTTTGATACTATCTGTGCAGTTTCTAGGACAACTTTCAAAATAAGCGATAGTAAGTGCGATGCTTCTAGCGTTTTAAAATATTTTTCTAAAGACAAGTTTTAATTATTGCTGCTGATAAAGGAACTCTTATTATACCCTTGCTAGACATCTCCGAATGACATTGGCTGGAGTAATTTATGCTTTGCTATCTTCCCGCTTTTGCCATCCCCACTTTAGAACGGGGGCTATCCTCGTGATATTTTCCGTGAGTCTAGATCTGCAGGGTCACGCACTGATCGTGCTTGAAAAGGGGGTGAAATTGTTGGCGATCTCTTGGCGTGCCGATGTGTGGGAAGTAACCAAAAAAATAGCGGCGTATATTGGCGCTTATAACGTTTCTAAGTTACGGTATATTTAAAATCTGATGGTTAATGGCGTTATTATTAATTTTTAACTGGCAGTTTTTCAGTGAATGTTTTACAATTTAGGGAGGGGGCCCGGGACCCCTCGGCACACTCCTTAAGTGCGCTCCTGACTCTAATTATGGATTAGCTTGTAATATTAAGATTTAAATAAATATCAGAATGCTGAATGATAAATTATAGATGGAATAAATTGGCATTTTTAAGGAGACTTAAATTTTAGAAAATGTTATTAAAAATAACTTTCTGAAGCTTTCATAAATAATTGTTTTAAAAATCTAAGCTTTCCTCCCAAAAAATATAATTTCAAGTTCAAAACACATTAATTTTGATATCAATAACAATAAAAGAAAAAACTGACAAAAATAAAAAGTTATAGATCCCCCCCCTTTCAATTAAACTCCCAATTTCCCGAAGAAAATTTTTATTTTGTGCTCGACAAAGCTTCGAAATTTTGCGCTTCTACCCCATCAGGGAGCTTAGCTGTAGGTTTTAAACAGACATTTATACGGAAGAGGGGGTAGAGCCGCCTAAAGATCGCCATTTATTATTGTATCAATAGATAATCTACCTTATTTAGCGGATACTAAAATCTTTTTAGGGAAGCACTCCCACTAAAATTAAGCAACTGTCTTATCCCTTCAATGCAGCGCAAAAAAAGCACCCAACATCCAGTTAAATAATATCCTCGCATTAAAAAAAAACAAATTTATGTCCATATAGAATAATAAAAATCTGGAGTGACTCCACTCGACTTTCCGAACACTTGATACCATGCGTTTAAATAAATTTCATTCAAATCAGTCGGATCTAGCGTTCAGGCATTAGTGCACTTAATTTGATTGCACATGAATTGAGTGTATAGGCCGGAATGTATAAGAATACTTTTTTGTGTCCATATAAAAAACTGTAAGGCGTACACTCGCTAAAATTTATGCAGTATGTAAGACAGTGACCTATAATATGCGCACCTAATTTGATGTCACTCGAATGAACCATTTAGACACTAGCTCACTTTAAATGATGTGCGTCCTGAAGCCGTCATATAAAAGAATTACTTCTTGCGAGTTTGTGAAAGAACTATTAGCTCCAAACATACAAAAATCTATGCAGATCATGATACCGTCGTACTATACATACCCAATTTGGGCTCAACCGAATGCAGCCTATAGACACTAGCGCTCTTTCAGGAATTCTGTACATGGGCCATAATGTAAAACAACAACGATTTGTTGCCCTGTCAAAAAACTATAAGTCCTATACTCAGCAAAATCTATACATGTTGTGTGACGATGACCTACAATTACATACCCAATTTGAACTTCTTCGAATGCACCATATAGACTCTAGCTCATTTTAAATGATTTTCGTCCATAGATCGTAATATATAAGAATTATTTTTTGCAATCACGTGAACAAACTAGTGTTGCAGAAAACTATGATTGATTCTTGTGTTCGTTTTTCTAAAGTGCAATATATGTTGAAAGTTCTATTAAAAAGTCCACTTGTCAAGATGGTACTCGAACTTTATTCCTTCTAGAACTTAGTCGAACAATCAGCTGTACAAAATTCACGGGCACTATCGGCCAGTAACTGCAGTCCGCTGAGTACAGAATCTTTCACAGATGCTGTAATTCACACACAAAATAAAACAGTTCCACAAGCTAAAATTCAGTGGAAATACTTGAGGAAAATCATAAACACAGCATTCGCAAAACGAGTTTCTCGAATCAAGCAAAATATTGCTTATAACAGCAAAATTTTCAGGCTAATGCAGTGGGCAGAACGCCCTGTTTGACGTCGGTATCGCTCGCAGTCTACCGCAAGACTGACTCGACAGGGGCGTCCATATTTATAGGTGTCGCATAAGCCAGGAGAAATTTCTTGAAGATTCCCTTTAAAGCGCGAATTTTGATTAAGTCATGGGAATACAGTTGAATCATTAGGCTATTGCGCAATTAAAGCAGGGACACAAACATTACAGGCCCGATTGGTAAAATTGCACCATATACCCGAAATATCGCCAGGCTTGGCAACCTTTTGGCGAAATATTGCCAAAATTTTCGACAAAAATAAGTCCCCAAAAGTGACGTCAGATTAGCTCTAGCATCACTATTTCTCGAGATTTCTAGAACCCAAAACTCCATATGTCCCGTTCCAATTAACCTGTTTTGGTGCAACAAAAAGCAACATTTAATTATTTGACGCACAGAATACGAGTTACTAGTTTAGTCCCTGGAAAAGCGGGTTACCCCAAAAATTTATAACACTATCAACTGTACACTTACCAAAATCCTTGCAAATCATGTGACCGTGCCGTGACCTTTTATAGACATGTCCAATTTGTGCTCAATGGAATACACCGTTTAGAAGCTAGCGCACTTTCAAGAACTTTCGTACATTGGCAATAATGTAAAAGAAATCTTTTTCGCAGTCCTGTAAAAGAACTATAAATCCTATACTCAAAAATCAATATCGGTCTTGTGATGGTGACCTGCAATGTACATACCAAGTTTGTGCTCAATCGAATGCACCGTTTAGGAGCTATCGTGTTCACTCTCATTACACGCAAACACACACACACATACATCTCGTAAAAATAGCATGAATGAACTCATAAGACCTCAAAACGTGTCAATACACCAAAATCTCGAAGTCGAAATTTTTCATGATTACAATACTTTCCTTACATGGTACGTGTTTGGAAAGTAAAAATGAATGTCCGTAAATCTGAAGAGCAACTGTCGCAAAAATTTAATCATATACGCTCAAGAACTCCATAATCTGCATCTCGGCCTCAATTTTAAATTGTAATTGCTTTTTAATCTGTTATAATAAAATCCGGAGGTAAACAAACTCGTGTATGTATGTATCTATATGGGCCTGCCTATCCTCCTCCAAAACGGCGGGGAGATGAATTTCAACTAACACCAAGGTGTCCACGGATTCGGAAAATTCTGAGGAAGGTCTTCCGCAAACCCGAATTTCGAACTATTTTAGGAGATATCGATTAAAAAAATTAAATTAAATTAAATTTAAGAAAAAGGGTGTCAAAAGGTTAATTTTTGCTCTCCGTAATTGTAACCCCTGTGGTGAAAAAGTTTGAAATAAGCATCGTGGTTGTGTGGTAATTTTGCCGAATA
Organism: Cheiracanthium punctorium; assembly: GCA_038373885.1. Classification (NCBI taxonomy): domain Eukaryota; kingdom Metazoa; phylum Arthropoda; class Arachnida; order Araneae; family Cheiracanthiidae; genus Cheiracanthium; species Cheiracanthium punctorium. The sequence goes on along the minus strand of JAWZYV010014457.1, from coordinate 86,840 downwards.
AAATGTTTTAAATTGTTAAAGTAAAAATAAAAGAATAATAATAATGATTTTTGTTTCGCTGGTTTATATTTGTATGGTTAATTATAATATCGAGTGCATAGGAAATCGGAGCAGGAATGAAATGTTTTATAAGCAAAATAAGAAGGATTGAAGATTTCCGAGACTAAAATATTTAAATTTTTTTAGTTTGCCGAAAAATAAAATGACTGACATGCCGATTTTGAGAAAGTGAGTTCTAGCGGTTAGCACAGTTTTAGACTTGACGCAATTTACTGAGAGCTCAAGGAAATGCTAGCATTTTTTAAAACATGTGTATAGGTTTTATTAGAATTCAGCATTAAATTTTATTTATCCGTGCAGAAATAATGCAGTTATTAAGGGAGTTCAAGTGATCTATCTTCAGAATTTTCGCCAAATTAAGTGACTTGATTGTGTCCGGGTTAAGGAAATCGATACGCCAACCCAGTGAAAATTAACCGAGTCGAATAGGATTTTTACTAAGAACGTCGTTTACCGTGAGGTTTTACTTTAATGTCAGTCTCATTTCGGGTTCAAATTTGTAAATGCTTTTATTTCACATTTTACTTATTAGGCATAGATTTGAAACTGGATATTACTTACTATATATACGGTAACGCTGGTTGCATGTCTCCGCTAATTATTAATTAAAAACCGTTCTTACGTTGCTATTCTTGGCAAGTTTTGCCCGCATTCTGCTTTAAAACAAAATCGTGTTCATTTGAAACACATGAAATGGCATAGAAATTTCATCAGGTTTGTGCTAAATATATTATAATAAAAGTGAATGTTTGTCTGCGATCTCCAGACAAATCTATAGCACGCAGAGCTTTGGAAATTTGAACATAAAAGCCCATGACTTCGGTAATGTGCACCTGAGGCTTAGAATTTTGAAATTTCAATTACTTTTTACTTCGTAGTATGGGGTATAAGGAAGTAATGTGATCGCGCGAAAAATTTCGGGAGCCAGATTTCCTCGAAAAAACCCGGGGACTTTACTTGCAAGAATTTTTGCGATGCATCTCATCGTACGCTAGCATGTACGTTCATATAAATGCATGGTATAACCCATGTTATCCGACAGCGAGTATATTTTGACCAGTTTTTCCATGCCGTCTGCTGCATGCACGTAAGTACATAGCCATCAGATACAGCAGCAGACTATGCACGTAGACAGCATCAGATACAGCAGAGACTATGTAACTCGCATATCTCAAAAACTATTGGTCGTTGAATATTGAAATGTCATATATAAGATTGTTGCAACATCTAGTTGTGCATCTCGATTTAATGTTCCAATCTACTGTAGAGTTTATTTACAAGACAACCCAAAAGAATTTCAATACATTCATGTCTGCGGACGTCTGCAATAAGTCATTGTTTGGTCCATGCCCAAAATCTCGCCATTTGCCATCGACCTTAGAGAGTTTTGCCGAAATATCGCCCAATTTGAAGAAAAAAATTATTTTGTATTTCGCATAACTCTAAAACTTTTACCAGTAGAATGTTCAAATTTTGTATATAGAACTATCGTAACATCTAACTGTGGATCTCTTTTTTTGATTGCAATGGACTGGGTAATTTATTTACAGGATCACCTAAATGACTTTAAATGGATACATTCAATTCATTGAAAGAATGTGGTGAATGACTATTTTGGCTATCTTCAAAATCTCGCAAACTATCTCAAGCTTGTCGACTTTTGGCGAAATATCGTCAAATTTTTATAATTTTTTCGTTTTTATTTTAAAAGAGGGCGAAATGACTGTTTTATCATTTGCCAAAATATCAAAAAGTTATGACGGATAGAATTCAAGATGCGACAGTTTTAAAATTATTTTACGAAAATTTCTGTCAAATGCCCTTTTTAAATAAAAAATTCCTAAAAATCTGCAAATTATACTGCATATTCAGAAAAAACTCTTTTTAAAAGAAAATTTTCTTCTCTGTCCGATGATGTAAATGTCGTTTTGCTGCGAGCGTAATTACCACCGTTATTACTAATTACGAAATGTCAGAAACAAATTTTTCAAATTGAACCGAGCTGGGCGATATCGGAAATATTTGGCTAGAAATCGCTAAGCCTTAGTATTACAGCAGTATTTTATCGCTTTCAAAGAAAGTAAAGTTTAGTATAAGTGCGCCGAAAATATTATTGATTTAATAGACGTGCAAGGAAGTCTTGTGTTGTCCACATTAGATTTTAACTCCGGTTTTAGGTTTTTTTCACACTTGTTCTATAAAATACATCTTTGGAATCGAAACTTATTTTATACTCGCCTACTAAAACTGTTTTACAATCTTCGCCAAGCATATCCCAGCTGTACTTCACCGTTTTAAATAATATTTAAAATGTGCACCATAATCCATGAATGTGTCGTGTTCGTCTTTCTTGGGTTGATTCCTACTTGGACGCCCGACTCTCGCCAAGGTGGCAATGATTAAACATATGCAGTTACCACGAAGATTTTTTGTATTTATGTGTCAACCGTAATTTAGAATTAAAATGGCGATTTTGAACTACATGCAAGGACAGCATTCCATTACTTATTTATTTAATTGAGGTTGCCAATTAAAGTAGTTTTAATAATTGAGTGTCTTTGATTTCCTTAACTGGTGCGTTTATCGCTAATTTGTTCACTTCAGTTTTCATCTAGTTCTTTTGGAAGCGTTGAAACTCGTGCATGTCAGTGTATTTCTTGAGTGTGCCGTGTTTGTCTTTCTTGTTCCATAAAACACATGTTTCGAATTGAAATCTTATTAAAATCGCCTACTAACACTATTTTACAATCTTCGCCAGGCATATTTTAACTATACTTTCCTTGTTTCTAGCCAACTTCGGAAGAAATCGCCAAGCTTGGTTCGTTTTGAAGTTATTTTTTAGCAGCAAACTTGGCGACCCATTATCAAAAATGGCAAATCTTGTGCGACTTTCAAGATGTTAATCTCTCCCCCCCCCATCTCCATATTATCAGGCAAACGCATTTCAAAAGATCTTCACAGTTCATGTCTACAAAACTTGTCTACAAATATGTCTACAAAGTCGCGTAGACAAAAAACTGGGATTGATCGAAATAGCATCCTAATGCTAATCTCTACTTATTTTAAAAGAAGATGTCTCTGTGTGTGTGTGTGGTCTGTCTGTCTGTCTGCCGTCGGCGTTACGGACAAACGGCTACACCTAGAAACACCAAATTTGGTATTCATGAAGTTGTGCACCTCGAAGCGCTTTTTACAAAATTCGACCTACAATGTTTGTTTTTTATGTTTTATGCGATTTCTCGCATTTTTTCTCACCTAATTAGTAATAACGGTGGTAATTACGCTCGCAGCAAAACGACATTTACATCATCGGACAGAGAAGAAAATTTTCTTTTAAAAAGAGTTTTTCTGAATATGCAGTATAATTTGCAGACTTTTAGGAATTTTTTATTTAAAAAGGGCATTTGACAGAAATTTTCGTAAAATAATTTTAAAACTGTCGCATCTTGAATTCTATCCGTCATAACTTTTTGATATTTTGGCAAATGATAAAACAGTCATTTCGCCCTCTTTTAAAATAAAAACGAAAAAATTATAAAAATTAGGTAATTTTTGACGAATTTTAATGTAACATAATGTTTAAATTTAATAGCATCAACGCGGACTGTTTACGCCATTATATAAATCAATCACGATATTAGAATTAAGTATTTTTTCAACCTATCGATAAGCTTTTAAATGGGGTACCGGATTTCGAATTTTTCAATTTCTACCCAGCATTTTTCAATTTCTACCTTCAATTCTGTCCCCTTACTCACCCTCCAATTTGCTCAAAATGTTTTTATTTTACTTTTTTGCGTATCTTTATACAGCTGTGCTAAAGTGTTTCAAATGCATTTTATAATCAAATCGAGGCAGGGGTTTTGATCAAGAAAAAGCACGAACAAAAATTTCCTAAGTCTGTACTGACTCAAGCAGGTCTTTTACACAAGAAATGATATAAAAATTAGAGAAAATTCGTATTTTTTTATCTCTATTAATAGAGAAATACAGCTTAAGAATATTAATTTAAGCTTAAGAATAAAATAATTCATGCACTTTAATTTAACATAACATTTTATGCAATAAAAAGTTTGATAGTGTATCACAGAAACTAAAACTAATACTTCAATTTTTCTTAAAGTAACATCGTCAATAAAACTTCATAAAATTATTAATTAATTAAACCATTTCTCATTATTAGATTTAAATTATTACTAACTAGTGTTACTCTCAAAAGTCTTCTAAAAATATACGTGTATATATTTTGCGTATGATTAGACATACATATGTGAGTACCTGAAGATAAAATAAGGACTTGTGTGAAGTGGCGTACCCAGGGGGAGGGGTGCAAAGGGACATATGCACCCCCTAAGATTTCTCAAAATTGAAATATTTCAGGTGGGGGGGAGGGGAATCCCGAACCCCGATTTTTTCCCAAAAATTTGTTTTCATGATGAAAGGGAAACATGATCCCAACTTAGTGAATTCTTGAAAAATTAATAGAAAGTCTTTGATGATTCTAAAAATGTGCCTTTGTGTTCATGAGGCCGAGGCCAATGGTCAGAATTTGCAGGAGGAGAGATAAGGGGAGGGTGCATCCCTATAGACTATCTATGTAATATTATATTATTTCTATGGAAGATGTCCCCCCCCCCCCAATTCCGAGCAGTTAGTAATAATCTCTGATTTCCTATTCATAAACGGAGAGAAGTCAGGAAATCTCGTTCAATCCATTTTCTTTTGCTCGAATTGCTAAGTTCATAATTTCATAACTTTAAATTCGTTTCAATCTTTTCTTCTTGTTATTTTTTTTAATTCCGAGAATGAGTTAAAGGAATCAGTAGTCGCTTTTAAGTTTTCTTAAATCTGGTGAAAGAAAAATTCCAAACATCAATTTGAAGCAAAAAAGCGTACATTAAATAACAATTTCAAGTAACAGTAATAAATTTTTGAATGCTGTAGTTTTACATCTTAAATAAAAATTCAGAAAACACAAATAATTTTTGAGATAAATAAATATTTTAGTTTCACTGGAAATAACCTCATGCCTACAGATGAAAACAAACTACAAATGCTAAGATTTAATAATTATAGAATATCAGCAATTGAAAAAGAAATGACTGGTACAACAGATTAGATTAACTGCCGTAGAAACTTTATAAGCATGCAACGTTGATATTTTCCCGAATATCCATAAACTTTTAAAAAGGTTAGTCAGTTTGCCTGTGACAACATGTATCACTGAAGGGTCGTTTTCAACCATGAAATATTTTAAAAACTACTTAAGAAACAATACATTTGAAATGCATTTAAATGGTCTCTGTTATGCATATATAAAGAATATATTTGTAAGTGAGGTAGCCTTAAATATTTTGCAAAAACAGGTACAATAAATATAACCTTGTAGAAAATAGTAAGTATGAAATTTTTCATTTTATTATAACCCCCTTTTTTTTACTATTCTTTAAATTATGGCTGTTTTCTCAATCATTAAATCTTTTATTGAATTTTCACTGATGTTGGAGTCCGTCGTTTCTGGTAAATACGAATTTTCGTTCTTATGGTATCTTTACTATTTCCTATGATCTCCAATTTTGTAACTTTTAATAACTTGATAAAAATTGTATTAATTCATGAACAGGTTTGAAAGGGAGAAACAAAAAACGTGTACATGGGTGGTAATTTGGGCCGCCCATGTATTTATTTTCAGGTGCTCATCTTAAGTTTTCTAACACTTGAAAACTTGATTAATTTGAAAGATTTCAGTATGCTATAAAATTGTTTATTATACCGGTGGATGCGATGGGTGGATGGGAGTCAAACCCCTATATGGGGCCCATAATAGCATATTCTTTAAAATTCACCAAGTGGTACATTACTTCCTTCATGGTAATGACGATATGCACCCCCCAAAATCAATTCCTGGGTACGTCACTGTGTGTGAATAGTTGAATTCATTCAATCATGTTTTTTAATAGCCTCACCATGGCACAGTGGTTATGCCACTGAGAGTGGTTATGCCAATGGAGAAGTGTGAAGGTCCCGGGTTCGGGTCCCATCACTAACGGTGTCGATCTAACGCTTTGGAGTTTTGGTAGGTTTTCTACAGATGTAACGTGAATACGCGTTAGAACCCCTTAGAAAGTCCTCCTACGAAGGCACCCTCTACTTGGCAGATCGCCCTAAAGCAGTGTTGCCATAATCACACACAACAACATGTTTTTAATAATAGTATTATAATATATGTTATTAGTGCCCAGTACTTTATAACACTGACAATTTCAGTAACTTCCTATTTTCGTGTTTCGTCGAATATTTTATCACTCTCTAGCAAGACTATCTTAACAGGAAACTTGAAATTAATTGATGGGGAAAAAAAAATTTCATAAAAAGGGGGGGGGGGTCTCTTCAGTTTTTACATTGATTGGTTAGCGAGTTAAAGGGGGTATAAAAGTTTCAAATTCACCTCAAAATGTTTGTAATCTTTACCAGTTTCCTAGATTGACCATACAGTAATGACCCAACACAGCATAAATTAGATGATTAATTTTTCAGAAAAAATATAAAAAATTATATTGCAGAACTTAATTTTTTTTATCGAAGTCGTGGCCAGGTTGTGCTCCGACAGCGAAATTTGATTTTGTTTGACAAAATGAAAGCAATCACTCCTTTTTTTACTCTTTGAAACTTTCTAACTTTTCCACTTTTTGGGTCCTTCTGAACTATTTTTCCAGCTACTTGCTAATTAAAAATTTTCTTTTAAACATTTTAATAAGATTTTCACTTAACAAGTCTTAAAAAGCCGCTTTACTAGAACAAACCCACTATTGGATTGGCGAGAAAGTAATGTTTTCTTACATGAAATTTAAAGAAATACATTTTTAAAGAGTTTTTAATTTCAAATAAAAAAAAATATAGATTCATATTTGTTACATTTTAAAGTAAGAATTTTACTAATAATTTTGTTTGTTTGTTTGTTTATAAAATATGGCTGGAGCACTATATAAAAAATGTTCTAAAATTGAATTGCATGTATTTATAAATACCGTATTTTACAACAAAAAAAGTGTGTCCCTTTTATCTTCGACATCACGCGTTATATTTCAAAAGAGCTTTTTGCAAGCATAAGGTTATGAATTTTAGAAAATGTTCTCTAACCTAGCATCGATATTAAAGAACTCAAGTACATACCAAATTTTGTATTATTACCATCAGTAGTTTCGGCCAGACAAAATATTGATATACAGAAAAATGCAATTACTTTTTTGCCAACCCAATATAAAATTCTCTTTAAGAAACAAGTAAATCTATTAATTGTATATGAACTTTTTTATTAACAGCTTGTAATAAGTCTAATTTTAATCAATTTGTTAATTTATTGGATATGATAAGTGAATAGCAAGAAATTCATCATGCATGAATTCTAATTGCAGCATGACTGAATGTCATGCTGCAATTCAAGTTGCATGTTCAACTTTATGTTACAAACATGTTACAAAATCTTTGAATCGCTTTGCTTTTTAAGGTAATTTTTATTTTATTCAAATTTATTCTTTGCAACTTTGATGAATTTATAGTGCTCTGAATTAGAACATTGTCGCAAAGTGAATAGCAAGAAAGCAATGTATAAATTCATCAAAGTTGCAAAGAATAAATTTGAATAAAATAAAAATTACCTTAAAAAGCAAAGCGTTTGAGAGATTTTGTAACATGTTTTCTTTTATATTTATATAAGTTTAATTTGTGTATTTTCTGATTGCAGACAAATAGATCGCGGTTGTCGAGTGTCTTTTACCCTATAGAAAAACAGGGGGAAAAAAACCCTCCACCCACTATCGTACAAAGAGAAGGGACAACTTAATGACGTTTTCTCACCCTCAAAACACCCAAGGTTATACAAAAACGATCCCATTGACCTCTGTCATGTAGCGGCCACTTCGTCCGTTTATGTGGCCGAACATGAAAGTCCTTTTTACGTAAACAAGACTCCTTCCAGACCCCCGGAATAGACCTGAAGAGACACATTAATATTTTACAGACAGCCCCCGTTTCAACCCCGATTTTTAGTGACTGGATTTGTAATCAGTCATTCTCGTTCTTCCGGGTTTTCGGCAAGACGATACCTTAACCCTTTTAATAGGGCTCTTGGATTTGCAAAGTGGGGTGAGGGGTTCAAGCACCCACCTGCCCCTTATATGGTAAATGTGAAGATACTACTATTTAATTTGATTTTGGGTCCAAATTCCCGTAATTCGGTTTAAAGTACATGAGTATATATTGACCCCCCCCCCCCCACCCGTCTTTTTAACACACCGACATAAAGATTAACACTCGTTGCAGGTGTCGATCGTATCGTGTGCATTCAGCGTTACAGTATAACTAACCTAAAAATTATTGTCTTTTTCGCTTTCCACCGCTGCAAAGACGCGAATGCAGCGTTTTTCTTTCTGTGTCCATCGTTGTTTCCCGACGCATGTGAGGCCTCAAAACCATGTGATGTTCAAAAGCCAGTGTCGGGAAGCAACGATGGACGCAGAAGGAAATCGATCAATAGAACTGTCCGTCAAATTTAGTCTAGATCCGACAAACTTTTTAGGCGCTTAAAGCGAGTGAACATACAGACAAACAGACAAAGAAAAATATTTTTATTTTATTATTTAGATTATTGCATTATTTAGATTAATAAAAACCGATTTTACTTAATATTAATTTGAGGTAAAAACAGGCCATTGATAGGGAATCGTACTATGGATCTAAGAAAAGATGTGCCCGTTAAATCTGTGGGGCCGATTTGACACAGCAACCAAATAAAATAATTGACAAATTATAATTAATTTGATTAATTAAATTATGTAACGAGTTTAAGTATTTCTTTAAATGATTATTTTTAAATGGAGTGCTTGTTTATGTAAAAATGAAAAAGAAATAAGTTTGTGCTTGCCCGTACACAGAAGGGCATTTATTTACGCACAGGGCCCGTTGAGGTCGGGCTGATCCTGTCACATCTTTCATCGCTATTTACTAGAGAAGTATCAAAGGAACTCTCTCAGGGATTAGTGGCATATCTAGGAAGGTATGATAGGTAGGACACGTGCCATAAGCTACATGTGAAAGAGGACGTAAGATTGGCGTCATGAATGAAACATTTAATCTGCTCGCTCCCATCGTTGCGAGGACGTAACGACAGTGACCCCCCCCCCCCCTACTGTACTCATCGTTGTTTCACAACAAAGGTCTTTAAATATCCCTACTGCGGTTCAGCGCATTCACTTGCGCAAAACGCTGGTCCTCAACAGCAGTATTTAAAGACCTAATCCGGGAAGCAACGATGGGTACAGAAGGAAAAATTAAGGCTTGGTCATATTGAACGAAAATACACATTGCTTTTTGCAATTTTTTGCTGCCCTTGAGAGCGTATACCATACAAAAGAGCACGTATGCCGTTTTCTAATGGGCTAAAACGGCATTTTACGATTGTGCACAATAGATTCGCTTGACAATTGAAATTGACTGACTTAGAGAAGGGTATCTCGATTCGGAGTCTTGATGTTTTTACGGTAATTTCATTTATATTAAATGATCTGCATTTAATGACCGAAAGTAAGAAATTTTGCAATTTGCCCTAGCATTTACTGTCGTCGCGTCCTTGCATCGATGATAGCGAACAGGTTAAAGTCAATAAAATATTTATTTTCAATCTCCTTAGAACCTAAACCTGTGAGAGTTTTTCGTTTGCCTAATGAACCCTCACGGCGGAAACCTAAATGGTCGTTATAACAAAATTTCGAATTATGTACATGGTAAAGAAATCGGAATGTAAGAGATCACTCGTATGGATGCGCACTGACATAGTGTAGGGGCTGCTGATGGGCGGCAAAATCGACTTGCTTTAAAAAGATTTAAAGGCCTTTTTTTACTTTATATGTCTGTATATATATGTATATATATATATATATATATATATATATATATATATATATATATATATATACACACACCGAAAAGTACCGAGAATAGTATCCGCACAGTCCTAGGAAAACCCTGATTTGTGTTTTGTTCGTCGGAGTAGGAAATTCCTGTATTGCTTTTATTTTTATTTCGCTGCGCGACCTCTTTCCCGACCCCACATTGTTGTGTCCTAAGAATTTAACATGATCCTGGGCAAATCTATATTTTCCAGGTTTTACCGTAAGCCCCGCGTCTCCCAATTTCTGCAACACATTTCCTACATCCCTAAGGCGACCATATTTCTAAACAGTATTTTGGGGACAAATCAAGCATTTTCCTCGAATTCAAGGAAAATTTGGGGACGCTAGAAAATATTTTTGGGACTTATTCGAGGACACAACATATTACCATGTATACAGAGGCGGCCCTAGGGCCGGACAAACCGGACCCCTGTCCGGAGCGGCAAATTTTAGGGGAGGCATTTTGGCTCGAATTTGAAAAATACATTTTGTATTAGCAAACGAATTGTTAAAAAATATTCCGAAGAATATCATTCTATATAACTTTACTAGCAGATGTACCCATCAGTCATTGATGGGTTTTTACTAACCGCGCGAAATTTCGTTTGCATTGTAAGAGTACAAAAAATGGAATTAGCATACTGGCAAAAATATAGAAAGCAAAGTTATAACTCTTGTGTATTGTTTAAAGATTACAGGTTAGAGAGTAACAAATTACTGAGACAAACTGTCAATAGAGAAAATATTTTACATTCAAAATTAACGTTTTCTTTTAGTGGATGAGCTTCCTACATCAAAAAGTCATTTAAAGGTGCAAAAGATGCTAGTAATGAATATTAAACTGAAAAGAGAATACCTGGAAAATGCTTTGTAATAGCAAGTAGCCTCCTATATTTAGCACTTCAACATCTGATTGAATGATATTTTGATGATTTTACTTGATGCGCGGAGAACTTTATCAAAGTTTACGTCATACCTCAAAAATAATTCAAATTTGTAGCAAATTAAAAACCTGTAATTTTAATTTACTAACCGCCTACTTTAAAAAAAAAAATTCATTTCATTCCTTTTTGTCTGACCACTAGTGCACTAGTTGTTTTCACGAAGTGGTCACACAAAATTTTCTCAAAATAATAAATATATATATATATTTAATTAGGAAGAATTCAAACAATGTTATTTAACTCCTCGTCAGTAACTGAATTTTGTACTATTAACTTTTAATAGTTGAATAAAATTTTAATATTATGCCTGAAAATTTTTGCACAATTTTCTCAAAATTAAAAAAAAAAAATAATAATTTAAAAAAAGAAATCGACGTAATCTGTTTAAGTCGAACAGCCACTTATTGTATTACCTCCAGACGCCTTAAAGTGACGCAGCCCCCCTTCCTCCCCGCCCCCTATAAAAGAAAAAATACAATGCAACTTTTAGTAACCCTTTCAATTTATTCAAATCTTTTAAAAATTTCGATGATGCTTTGTTACCCATCACATGACTTAATTTCATTCTGTTCTCTTAATCCGTTTTTGATGGATGCCAGAACAAACTTTTTAATCGATTTTTACAAAATCTCAAAGTCTATGAATTATTTAAAACAATTTTGGTAGCTATTGTTTCAATTAACTTACCATTCAATATAATTCCAAATTTCATTCTATTCCATTGAGCCATTTTTTTAACAAAGGGCGAACATACATTTACACACAGTTTTCAAACAACAGTTTTAAATCTCTAAACTTTTAAACGAATTAGAAATATTTTAGCACCTGCAGTTTAAATTAAGTTGCCACTTTTGGTGTTGTTATAAAATTAATTTCATTCGCTTCAGTTGTTTAAATGTGATGTGCAGACAAATATTTACTCATTTTGCATAGATTTTTCACAAGGTTTCCAATTGGATTCAAATTACACTTTGTTAATGAAATTCAACAAGCCTAATACTATCCTACATTTCTAGATTGCATTCCTGATGCCAAAAAAATCGAACAAATCGCATTCTTGGTAAGGTATAAAGTTATTGACAAATCTAATTCCAATGAGGCTACCGTTAAAATTGATGAAAGAATTTTAAGTTTTTGTTTCAGTGATTTGGCTTCATGATTATTTAGCTCTCTCAAACAGTTCATGTTCCTATGTTCTATTTTATTATTTGGTATAAAATCTTCAATTCCGTGAATCCATTAAGAAAGCTGTTGCAGTCAAAAGACAACGATTTACCACCTGCTCTAGAACTCTTGAGAAACTGTAAAGATTTTTTTTTTTTTTAAGGAGCTTCGATTGGATGTGATTTTAAATGATAAGTTCTGTTATGCAAGAGAACTGACCTACGAGATAGTATTCTGACTAACACTGAGTTCGCAGCCACGTAACATATTAATTTTTTGATTGCGAAGCACGAGATGATCTGGTGAAAGATCCTAAATTAAAATTCAAGATAGTTTTATTTTTTACAGTAAAAAGCGATTAATATCTTAGAATGCAGATTTAATTTAATAACTACCCAATGTAATTATTTTAAATTTTTGCACGGCATATATATGAGTTAAAAGATACTCTTAAAAAGTGTTAATTAAACATTGTTACACAGTGTAACAGTGTTAACACTGTGTAAAGTGTAAACAATTGGAGTTAATGCTGACCGATGGAGAATCAGGGAATATAAACGCTCTTGATCTAGTAAATGAAATAGTATCACGGCCTTATTAGGTAATAAGGAAAGCCCAATTGAAATATTAAAGCTAATTTCAACTCTAGATTTTACATGCACATCTTACTATTGCTTCGAGAATTTCGCTTTCTTTGCCGATAATTGTGGCAAGTGCAGAAAAGAGTTTCTCAAAAGAGACGGCCCGGGGGGCGTGCGGGGCCCCAGGCGAAGCGCAAGAGCGGGCCCTCTTCTCTATCATGTCTTATGGGATAGCAATAAAATAGCCCAATAGCGGGGCCTCTATAAGCGCGGGGCCTTAGGCGATCGCCTACATTCGCACCCCCCTTGGGTTGGCTCTGCTCAAAATTAAAGTTAACTAAAAATCTCTTATGCTCCACAACTCTTCCAGATACGTTAAAAAATTTAACTACATTGGCTATCGAACATGAATTAGTTGAAAAATTGATTTAAGAGAAAAAGTCAGGAATTTTGCGAAGTCAGTGAAAAAAATCAAGAGTTCTTTTTCTTTCTTTTGGTTTTTAGCTTAATGTGTGGTTTTTAATAAATATGGTTTTTTCTTATGCTGTGTTATGTTTAAAGAGCTATTCCAGTTTTATAGGCATGAAAACAGAATCTGTAGATAATTTATTTCTTTTAATAGTAATTTTACTGTGAGTGTGTGGGAGGGGGGGGCGGCGTTTTATATTTTTGTCCGGGGCGGCAAAACTGTTAGGGCCGGCCCTGCATGTATACGCATACTTTAAATCTTGACTGACTTTGATACTTAAAAATGAACTCTAATAGCTCTTTTTGTCAATTGTGTATTCTTTTTTCTAATAAATTAATGGAAGTATTTCATTTATTTATAAATATTTATTTAAACCAGAAATATGAAACGAACATCATGTTGAAATATTGCAATTTATTCAAAATTTAACTCTTGGAATAGCATTTGTATTTTTCAGAAGACATTGCTTTTTACATTGGTTCATTTTGTGATATTTTTCATGAAACTCTGTACACCCTCTAAAAAAAGTATTCGAGTGCAAGAAAATTTTCGTACGTCAATTTCATATTTAAAGCATGGTTCTTCATGAAAAGTGATTAATCATTAACAAAACTGAAATGGGAAATTTGGTTCATAGTCGGATACTTTATTGAATGTCGGTACACGCTACACACGGGTCATTCCACGTCAGATCAAACAGTGCAGTTCACCACACCAACTCTGATTTTTCTCAAATTTTATATAGAGGATTTATAGGCTAAGACATCAACAAATCTCAATTTTGAAGGATCTACGATAATTAATTACCGAGAAATTAATTATGCAAATTTTTAAGTTTTCTGCAAGATGCGGCAACTTTTTTCTCAATTCCTTAAATAACTCCTTACCTGTAAAAGTTACTGAAGTGAAAATTGGTTTCTAGGAGTAACTTTTTACGCTGATTCCAAAAATGTTATCGAAATTTGCGTATCTTCTATAGTTTATGCATGAGCACTGCGTTTGCTAAAAAACATCATGAATTTTTTTCGGCATGTTTTAAATTTTTATATGTTGTTAAGATGGAATAATCCTACATCCCAAAAAATTTTCATCTTGGCTTTCTGCTCAGGAGCAGAGAAAAAAAATTGTATATATGTACCTATATATGAGGATTTTCATATGCAGCATTTATACGTAAGATGAGAAAATTCAGAAGCGTTAGTCAATTTTCCTATGTCTTTTAAATTGATATCAGAAGTTTAACTGCTAATCCAGGCATTTGCAAAAACTAGAAAATATATCAAAGTGCTTGTATCGGAAAACGTAAAACAAACAAACAAAAAATGCGTGTTTAACCCATTCGTGCCTGGATATTTTTGCGACTTTCTTCGATTTTTGCTAATACCAGAAGTAATTGATAAATTTCTGATGTCAACTTTTTGAACAAGGGATGATTTCATTTAAAATCGTTATGTATAAAAATTGAAATGTCAACATCCTACTTGCCATATTAAAATATTTTGTGGAATTGAGGTTCAATACTCGCGAGTAAAGGCTAGGAAAAATAAATAACGTTTTCGAATGATAGCGATAATGCCGTTCCAAAAAAGGGACGCTAGGCATAAATGGGTTAAAATTTATTTCTTCGACATATATGTAAAAAACGGACAGAACTTTCCGGTAGAGCTAATATGTATATATATACACATACACAACACACATCCAAAACATAATTTTTAGTTGCGAATATACCTGAGTATTGCACCCATATCTGATTTTAATTTAAAATTATATAAGTGATGTACAGACATGTTTCTCTTCTTAAGAAATTGTATAGGATAAATAATATGTTGAACTAAGCTTATTAAACAGAAATGGAAATACGACAAAATAAGAAGAATAAAAGCTATTTTACAAACAGAAAAAAAACTATTTTATAGCTGACTTGAACATATTAAATGCGACAGTAATTTTTTTTATTGTATCACTGTCAAGAGAATAATGTCGTCCAGTGCTACCTGTCAATGAAAGTGCTGGTGTCACACACAAGACATGCTCAAAAGGAACAAAACAACTATCCTCTCTAGAAGGCCAGAATAGCACATTAGTCTTTGTATGTCTCTGCATAAAAGTTATAAGTAGGTCTGTTTCAAAAGAATCTTTTTCACTTATGCAGCTAATGAACCAGTTGTCGTCGTATACTGCAGCAACATAAACTCCTGGTTGCAAGTCATCAGTATTTATACTCGTTGCACGTTTCTTATTCACAGTGAGACTAACCCTGAACCCAGTATTTTCATCATCTGTCGATAATCGATATAGGATCAACTCACCATTGTTGCTTGGAACAAACCTGTGATGACTGCGAGCTCCAGGCACTGTTTTCGCAGTCCGAAAACGAATTTCCAAGCTTTTGGCATGTTGCTTAACATCAGCATGGGACACAAAAAAAAACCACTTTATACCATTTATATTAGAATTTGCCCAATTAAATAAATCAAAAGGAGTAAGAATGTGGTTATCCTGTATGGCTTGCAAACTTGCACGTGCTGCAAGCCTCTTTACAGTGCCCCCAATCCCATCACATGGACTTTTTCCATGTGAGGTGGCGAAGAAGTTCCATTCAGCCCGGATATTAAAATCGTTCTCATGTAAACACAAATTAACAAAGTTTTTATAGTTTTTATACTGCGCACTTGAACCGTCACTAAAATAATGTATGAGTTTTAAACCTGGCAATACTTCTTTGATATATTGCATAATTACTTTTATAAAATAATGAACTGTAGAGGTAATATGTTCACGTTCATCACTAATGACACACATACTTAAGCATTTCAAACTTGTCTCTATTTCATTTTTGAAATAAAGTACGAAAGGGTGAAGTGTAGCTTGCGTTGTGTCCCAGTGGAAACCTTGAATAGCATCTTGGCAAACAAAAGAATAATTTTCCGAAAAGTCGAGTAAAAGGATTGCTTCTGTTTCAGCTGCAATATTTTCTTTAAGATTTCTTAAATACAATGATTGGGATTTCGTAGTGAAATGATGTATTGTTGCTTGATCTGCTGCTTTACACAACTCTTTCGTAAATTCTTCAACTGTTGATGTCAAATTCACTAGTTTAGATTGTCCATTGTGAACCCACTGTTGATAGGCAATATTGTCATCGGGTTCCACGTCATTTTCATTAAATGTATCCAGAATAAACTGCTCGAAGGCTTCAGACCCAGGACAATTCTCACATCTGTGAAGCATACAATTTCTTGAGTCAACAGAGCATACTATAAAGGAGAGGAGGCTTCTGTACTCCATTTTCGTCGGTAATGCTGCAGACAGTAGCTTCAAGTTTTGATGAGTCTCACAAACACATACCGAATGAACTCCGCGGGCAGTGACAGTAACACACCAAGGTGGTCGTAAAGAAGAAAATTTTGACAAACCGATTTTTAGTTGAGGATACCTTTCTTGGAAAGCCAAATGCAGTTCCTTTAAATTTACAAAAAGTAGTCGCTTTTGCACGTGAATTCTTGTGCCAGTTTCAGAATCTCTTACCGAAACAAATTTTTTCTTTCCAGGACACATTCTGGAAAATTCATCATCTTCGTAAAACTTTCTTACTTTTTCAGCTACCTCATTGGAAATAGATTTTCCTTTTAATTTTTCAGGTTCTGCCAAAATACCATGATCCTTTTTAAGCTTTCTAGCCTTATTGGCCATGTAAGTTGAGACACCAAATTCATAAGCGGTCTTCTGACAGCTCCAACTACTCGGTACAAGAGTTAATAATTTCAAAACCTCTTGTCCAGATGAGATTTTACACTTTTCTTTCAAAAGTTCAATGAGGCAGTCTAAATCTTTACAGTCAGTACACTGCTTTTCGTTTGATTGATCCAGAGTCTCTAGAGGAACATTTAGCTCTGTTGCAAATTTCTTCTGCAATAGTGAACATGCCTCTGCTGATTTTCTTTTTCCATAACTTTGACGTTGTTTTTTATTAATCCCGTGCAAATTGACAGGCGTGCATACAAGATTTAAGATACTTATATTCAAACTTTCAGTGCCTTCTGGTATAAAAAGTTCCTGAGGTGCACTTTCAGTCTCAAGATTCCCAGGTTTTGAAATAGTTTCATTGAAACTTCCAGTGCCTTCTGGTACAGAAAGTTCCTGAGGTGTACTTTCAGTCTCGAGATGCCCAGGTTTTGAAATAGTTTCATTGTAGCATGCTTTAGTTCCTGTTATTCGAGTTCGACACTGGGGACATAACTTTTGCCCTAGTTTAAGATTGCTGTGTTCTTTTGCAAATTCCGATGACACAGATCTCAAACTCTTCTTGATGCGTCTACCATGAGACTGAAATGGATTACAACAGTACCTTTGAAGTTGATCATATGATGAAAGCAACAATTTTTCATGGTGAAAACAAATAGTTGTATTATTATTAAGTTGCTCACTTAGCACGTCAGACCTCAGTGAAATTAGTTCTTTTTGCTCTTCTGTAAATCTATTCCATTTAAAAAATCCCGTTTGCCGTGAATAACTGGTTACATGACATTTATTCTGCAATATATCACCAAATGTGCAATTTGACGATGTGCCTGACATCGCTATGTTACTTGTTGTGAAATACAAATTTAATACAGTATACAGTAAAACCTATTTTTAATTGCTGTATCCATCCACAAAACTAGCCAAAGCACAATTTTGTTCGCAATCTGTTAAAGGTAAATAAGTACTGTAACTTACAGGAATTCAATTCTTTCAACAAACTTTGTTCCTTCTATTGACTTGAATGTCATACAGAATTCAAAAGATTTATTGGTTGATGGATGATTGCCAAAAACAGCAGGATTAAATTAAAAATAATTCTAAATTTTAACTTTAGAATTCTTTTTAATTTAACACTGCGTGTGACATGCATTTTTTATTGTTTGTTTGTTTTACGTTTTCCGATGCAAGCAATTTTACGTATTTTCTAGTTTTTTCAAATACTTTGAGTAGCAGTTAAATTTCTGATATCAATTTAAAAGACATAGGAAAATTGACTAACGCTTCTGAATTTTCTCATCTTACGTATAAATGCTGCATATGAAAATCCTCATATATAGGTACATACATACAATTTTTTTTCTCTGCTCCTGAGCAGAAAGCCAAGATGAAAATTTTTTGGGATGTAGGATTATTCCATCTTAACAACATATAAAAATTTAAAACATGTGTCTGTGATCAGACATGCCGAAAAAAATTCATGATGTTTTTTAGCAAATGCAGTGCTCATGCATAAACAAAGAAGATACGCAAATTTCGATAACATTTTTGGAATCAGCGTAAAAAGTTACTCTTAGAAACAAATTTTCACTTCAGTAACTTTTACAGGTAAGGAGTTATTTAAGAAATTGAGAAAAAAGTTGGCGCATCTTGCAGAAAACTTAAAAATTTGCATAATTAATTTCTCGGTAATTAATTATCGTAGAACCTCCAAAATTGAGATTTGTTGATGTCTTAGCCTATAAATCCTCTATATAAAATTTGAGGAAAATCTAAGTTGGTGTGGTGAACTTTTTCCAGTTTTTTGTTTGATTTGACGTGGAATGACCCACACACAATGGCAACAAATGTTTTCAGATATCGAATTTCATAGTTTCTCTGAGTAGATGGCGCTTTTAGTCGGTTTATTTTTCTTATTTCTTCAGTTTTTTCTGAAAGAAGTAAACTAAACGGAAACTTTCAGGGAAAAATGTACAAATCTTTAAATTTGGGGACATTTGGGGATAAAGTATTTTTGGGGACAAAATGAAAAAAAGATCTATATTCGGGGACTGTCCTCGAATTTCGAGGACGTATGGTCACCTTATAACATCCCGCAAATGATCTTCCCACGTTTTTGAGTTCGTAACTATGTCATCAATATATGGTTCTGCAAATCTCTCCATCCCATTTAACACAATTGACATTAGTTTAAAAAAAGTGTGTGGGGCATTTACTAAACCAAACAATAATTTTTTCGGCCTATACATACCGAAAGGAGTCACGAAGGTTGCATACCTTTGGGCTCGTTTAGTTAGGGGTATCTGAAAATATCCTTTTGTTAGGTCCATCACCGTAATGAAAGGAGCGGCGCTTACTTTCTCTACGACTTCTTCAATGTTCGGTAGAGGGAAATACTCAGTTCGCGTGATGGCGTTTAAGCGCCGGTAATCGACACAAGGACGAGGGTCTTTTCCCGGGACCTCCACCAAGATCATTGGCGAATAATCAGATTGTCGAATTTCTGTGATTCCAAGCTCTAAGAGTCAGTTAATTTCATCCCGTAAAATCTCAATTTGCCGGGGGGACATCCTATAGGGTTTTGACCTTATTGGCTCAGTGATAGTCAGCTCTATGTCCATAGTGACTAAAGAAGTAGTCCCAGGATCTGTCGAAAATACTTTACGATGTTCCTGCAATAACCTTCCCAATTGCTCGATCTGAGTCTCGGTAAGTCTATTCTCCAAATTATTCGTCTTAATGATCTCCTGCATGTCAAACTGCGTAGCATCCGCGATAGGATAGGGAATTTGCGCTTCTTGCTCGATTTCTTCCTCCCCTCCTCTATCACTAAACTTACACACTCCGGTCGTTTATGATACAACTTCATGAGATTTACATGATAAATCATGGATTTACCTTTTCGTTCAGGCAGATCGACGGAATAATTTGTTTCCGAGATTTTCCTTACTAATTTCTCCTGCCAGTTCTCTCCATTTTTTTTAAACCTATTTACCAGGTCAAGGACATATTCTACGACATTTGGGTCCGAATCTTCCGGCTGCAACCAATTTTCGTACACCAACGTTTGTGGGGTTCTTAAATTTTTTCCATGCACCAGCTCCGCCGGACTAAACCCAATGCTTTCGTGCGTAACTGTTCTGAGTGCAAAAAACGCGGTAGGGACATGATCCTCCCAATCTCCCCCTTTCTCTAAACACAAGACTATGAGCACTCTTTTAATGGAGGAATGAAACCGTTCCACAGGATTAGATTGTGGGTGGCAGACAAAACTGAGAAACCTTTATCCCAAAACGTTCAAAAAACTCTGAAATCAAAATGCTTGTGAAAGTTTTTCCCAAGTCACTCTGAATTTTCTTCGGAAAACCCATTCGCGAAAATATAATCAACAAAGCATTTATGACACTACCCGAGGTGATATCTTTGACCGCACTAGGTACTTACTAGCCATGCAGATCTCAGTGACCAGAAATTTGTTTTGATTTGCTCTAATAGGCAAAGGACCCACAGCGTCAATATTTATTTTTGAAAACAGCTCGGTAATGATCGGAACCAACCGCATAGGAGCCTTTTTCTTATCTCCCTTCTTCCCCACTTTTTGACATGGGTCGCAGGATCTCACGAAATCCTCTATTTCTACATAACAGTTCGGCCAAAAAAGATGACTTAACAATCTGTGCTTAGTCTTCGTAACTCCGAGGTGAGCGTTAAAATCCTCATGAAACGATTTTAGAATTTGTTCTTTATACCTTTTCGAATCACAGATCGAAAGTTTTTTAATCCCCTTTTTTGACACTGAATTTCTAACCAGTTTCCCATTTGAATCCCAAATTCTTTCTCCGTTCCGGATTTCGCTTTATTCCAACACTCTCTAAGCGTCTCGCAACTTTCTTGTTCAACCCCAAATTTTTCCGCGTCAATTTCGAAAAATAGTTCTTTGTTCGAAAAGAAACTTCTTTTTCTCCACGGAGGAAGGGAAACCAAGATTTTCGTTTTCTTCGTGAAAAGAAATGTCTCCCTTATCCGAGGTGGGGAGCGAATCACCCGTTTCCCTACGGGACACATTATCTCCTAACTAAATCTTTCTCCTAAATCTTTAATTTAAGCAATTGAACATTTGAATGTATTATCAAACTCCACTATCCCCTTCTTTATAACATTCAGTACTTATTTACTTAATTTTTAAATATGAATTTTCAGACTTTCTCTACGTAAAATACTTTTACAAATCACACACAAAAAAAAACCCTGACATTTGTCTCTGCAATGAAATGTTGTATGGGGCTTACCCGTTCTGAAGATGACACAATGTCCTCCGTCGTAGACTTTCGTCGTTATCCGGACCTTTAGGACTCTCTCTCCAGACCCGTCCGTCAAATTTTCTGGGACCAAGGCGTCTTCCTGTTTCTCAGCAGAACCCAGATTTACTTTCCTCAGATTCCAAGCAAGCCGATGAATCCAGGCATCGACGAGTTCCAGGTAAGTCTACGAATTCAGGCATCGACGAATTCCAGGCAAGTCGACGCAACCCTTGATTACTCTCCACAGAAACCCAGCAAACACACAGAGGTTTTCTGAACGTTAATAGACGTTCAGAGAACCTGTGTGTGTTTGCTGGGAAGTCAAATTCACAGTCTTTTTCGTTGAAGCTGTCGCTGGCTCAGGTCCGTGCTTTAATTTTTCTAAAGCAACATCTCCAGTAGCTGCCACCAGTTTGTCTGTGGCGTCGTCACTCAGCCACATCCATTATTTGACCCGACCACGTGGGTACAGAAAACTTACCCTTCTCAGCCGTGATTATAACAAATGAAACAAGTCCATAATCTCTTGGATAAATAATATATTTAAACTATTTACAGTGTTAAGACTATGTACAGAGATTTACTAATTACAGAAAGGAAATTTGTGGGAAACAGCCTTTCCCTGGCCTTTAGCATTTCAGTCCTCGTTCGACTCGTGAGCGGGCTTCCTTCTCAGACGATGACCAACCTGTTCCCTGTCCAAAAATCATCTGCCCTTTTCGTGGGGTTCCTCTGTCCTAGGTGCGCCGCTCTGACGTCAGCCTGGCCGCACCTGCTTGAAGGGCGTGACATCCCGATCCATCTCGAACATTCCAGGCAGGTATCGCACAAAGCATGCCGCTAAGTGCTTTTTCTCCCCCAGTGGGCAGGAGAGTTGGCTTTGCCACAAGGCCGCCGTCGTTAATAGGAAACAGAAACATTTAACAATTGCGAATCTTGCCGCCAATAAACGCTTCATCTTTTTTTTTTTTTTTTTTTTTTTTTTTTTTTTAAATTAATGTGCACATGCACACAGTACATAGAACACATAGGCCAAACATTTTAAAGCTGGTCCAGAAGTAAGTAGTTCAGTTCAGTCATCCAGTATCCAGTACCTGCAGCATGGTGTGTTAAGGTGATAAGTGATTTTACTTCATCTCTCATCTCAAATATCAGAAATCGGATAACGAAATTGGGTTAGGATAATCATAGAAAGAGGTAAGCCATTTTACTCATTTTATTCATTATAATAATTATATTTTTTCTTTTGAAATATAATATTTTTATAAAGATGGTTTAAAAAATTACAAAAGCAAGAATGATTGATATCACCAAATAACTTAATGAATAAAATCTTTCCCATTGTTATAAAAAGAAATATTTATTTCGTGAGTCGGTGCTTAGTATTTAAAATATTTTTTTATGTTTACATTTTACTAAATCAAAATTGGAATTAGTTGAAATTTTTTATGTAATTTTATTTTTTATTATTTTTATTTTGTTTTGTTTATCCAATTTCTCAAAAATAATTTAAAAATTCAGTTTTTGAAAGGTTTTTATTCATGTTTGCGTAACTTAAAAATAAATAAATAAAAGTTAAATAACATTGTTAAAGTGGGAAGTACATACATGAAAGCATTAATTTGAATATTTCACTCATAAAAAGACATTTCACTGAAATATTTTAATATAAAGTCATTTTAAATATTGGTAAAATTAACCCCACTCCCATAGACTGTTTTTCAAAGTTGAAGCGTTATATTTACATTTAATTTTGTTGCCATTATTGAAGTGCATTAATAAGTTTAATTTGATCTAAAATTTTCCTCATATATTTATTTTGAAAATTACTACTAGTATAAATATATAACTGGTTTAAATGGCAAAATAAAAGAGATCTGTCCATATTCCATTCATATTTCAGTAAGAGAGGTTTATTAATACTACTGAAGTTTTAATTGTAAGCAAAAATTTTGCTTGGTTCTTTTAATAATATTTAATGTATTATTCTATTAAAAATTAACAATAACCAGAATACATAAAAAATAGCACCTCTTTTGACAAGTTTCAGTCCAACATATTAAACATTTTCGTAAGACGTATCTTTTATTATCTGAAATCGTTTTCAAAAAAAAAAAAAAAAAATTGCTTTAACCCCTTCCGAACACATTTATTTATTGTTTTTAAAATTGAAGAATAATTATTTTACCTAGTTACTTTTATCCAAATGTACTTTAGTATAAATTTTCTTACTACATGCCTATAAAAAATACTTTTTTAAATCGCATATTTATTAACAAATAAATCTGATCAATTCTCTACAAACACTTGTTTAGGAATAAGAATTCACTGTTTTTACTTTATTTAAACCTTTTAGTATAAAATAAAAATCAGTATTTTATCTTGTTTTCAAATAAAATATTGCTATTGAACTTAAACGTGCTTCAAAATAAAATTTAATTTCGGTTTTCTTCGCAGAAATAATTTTGATTCTGGTCTTACTTCACGGCTAACAAAGGCTGAAACTTGCCTACAGTACCGTCCGATTTTGTTAATCTTTATATACTTTATGTTCATTTGTTTAACACGAATGCTTTTTGTTTTTGTTATTACAATATTTATACTTTTCTTTTCAAGAATATTATTTTTGCAATCTTAAAAAAATACATAGCTAGAATGAATGACATTAATTAAGTTTTTTAGTGAACAATGTATTTGTTTTATACTTTTTATTAAATTTGTAAAAAATAATTAGAAACTTCATTTCTGAAAAGAGTGTTTCCATTCACGTGGGCTAGTGCGTCATACACACTCGATACACCCCCTCCCCCTTCAAACTTAATTCATATCTTTACTTACATTTAAAAATAAATCTTTCATTTATTTTTAATATTTCATTTATTATTTAAACTACCCATAAAAGTATAGCCCCTAAAAATTTACTAATTATCAAGATTAAAATTAAAAATCAGAAATTACCAATGATCCCAAGTGGGAACACGGTGAAAATTGAGGGGAGGGGGTAGGATACAATTTTTTTCTCCATTTCAATGACTCATGTCCTTTAACTAACGCAATAGAAGGCAAACTGTTAAAAAAACTAATTTAAAATATGCTTGGATCTGAATTCGATCTGTAATAGGTTAATTGAGACATGTAACTCTTTAAAAATACATTTCACTGAAATATTTTAATTTAAAATCATGTAAATTTTGCTAAAAATTAGTGAGTAAAGCAATAACACTCCAGTTTGTTGCTTTTCAGTGTTGGAGCGTTATTATTTAATTTGTTGCCATTATTAGAAATAAATTAAATTTAGAAATCGTTTTTTTCTTCTCTTCTTTTAAGACCATTGTGATTGATTTGTAAAACTGTTCATAAGTCCATGGTGTTTTGGCAAAATAGCTTGAAAGTTATTGTTGTTATTATGATAATTTTAGTAATTATTTATTGAAACATTTTAATTGTTATTATTATTTAAGAAAATTTCTCAGTTTAATACAAGGAATATGCAAAAATTTTTAAATGTATTAAAGATCCTGAAGATTTTAAGGAATTGTTATAATGCACTCATACATATTGGTAGGATGAACTGCAAGAGAATATGCCATTGGTGAAAATCAATGATATAATTATCAAATAATATTATTGGTGAAAAGTTCATTGGGATTTCGAAAATTATTAAGTATTGTAACAACTGCAAATTTTCAAAGAAGTTTCATGATAGCAGATATTTCGTATTTGAAATTAACTGCATGCCTATATAAAAATTTTTAAAGTGTGGAGCGTTATTATTGAACTTTATTGCCATTATTGAAATGCATTTGCAAGAAAATAGTGTCATCCCACAGTACATCCTGCCTTTAAATTTTCTTAATTTAACCCGAAAATTTTCACATATATTTATTTTCAAAATTATTCCTGTACAAATTTGAAAAATGTCATTTGGTTTTAATGACAAAATGAAAAGTGCACTGTCTTTATTCCATTCATATTTTAATAGGAATTGTTTATTAATGCTATTCAAGTTTAAGGTGACAGTTTACCATTTCAACACTTTTTTTTCATTTTAAAAATATGGTACAAATGATGAACTGAATGCATTTCAATGTTCAACTAAAAGTACATTTTGAAATTATAAATCTTTTTAAACTGCACATTTAGGTAAAAACAAACAAACAAACAAACCAATAATAACATTTTTTTTTCAATCTCTGCTACATTAAAAAAAAAAAAAGCTGTTTGTCCAACAAAAAAAAAGTTTTTCAAACATACACATATTACACAAGACTGTGCATGGATGTTTAGATACATCTACTATAACGCTTAACATAATTTTTCTACTGATATGTTATTTTTTATTGTTTTACTCACTATATATATCTTCATATAATTTCTGAAAGAAAAAAATGAAAAAGAACAGAAGGCTAATTCTATGTGCATATATCAAGAGTTAATTTAGGAAAGAAATTTAATTTTAACTATTTAAAATATCAAAAATACTCACATTGTCTTTTTTTCAAATTATTATAATTTAGTATAAAAAGGTATGCATAGTTTTTAAAGTCCTTGACATGTCATGAAATATAAGTTATGCTTTGAAAAACCACAACAAAATTTCATTTCATTTCATTTTATTAAGTATTAACATTACAATTACAACATTATTCATATACATTACAGTTATAACATTATGCATACATGCAGTATTACAAGTATGCATATGAGTGATCTAAATAAATGTATACATATTTGTTGTTGATCTTGTTTACAAAATAAAATATTGTTATTAATCTTTCTAAAATGCACTTTAAAATAAAATTTAATTTTGGTTTTCTTCTTTGCAGAAATACTTTTTGATTGTGCTTTGAAGACACAACCTAGAACTTAGATCAGATTATAAAATAGCAATGGATAAATTTATCATTAGGAAAGCCCAGGAAAAGTCTCCACATATTGAGAATCAGAATTTGAGTGTAACAGTGTCTAGCTCCTTAAAAAGACCTCACATTTCTGAAGTTTCAGGAAGTCTACAGCAAACTTGTGATGATTCTGCAGAAAAGTTAAGAACTGAAGCTTTAGAAAATTCAAATACTGAGAATGGAAATCAAACAATCTCTCCATCAGGTTCCTCACCACCCACTAAAAGGCCTCACCTGTCTAATGACCTTGTTACACCTACTATGAAGTCAAAAACAAAAAGAATTTAAAAATTTTATGAATCATGGCTGAAAAATGAAAACTTACGCACTTGGCTAATAAAGGAGAATGATTTGCCACTATGTAAAGTTTGTAAAATTACTCTGCCATTACATAAGCCTACATTAATCAGACATGCAGCGTCAAAAAGACATTCAAACTTGATGACGCAGAATAAAAGTACTGTAGGAATACAACATGCTGGGAACCAAGAGTTAGCTGATGGTCAGGCCAAGGTAAAAAGAGCAGAAATCAAACTAGCAGGATTTCTGGCAGCACAAAATTTGCCCTGTCTAATGACCTTGTTACACCTACTATGAAGTCAAAAACAAAAAGAATTTAAAAATTTTGTGAATCATGGCTGAAAAATGAAAACTTACGCACTTGGCTAATAAAGGAGAATGATTTGCCACTATGTAAAGTTTGTAAAATTACTCTGCCATTACATAAGCCTACATTAATCAGACATGCAGCGTCAAAAACACATTCAAACTTGATGACGCAGAATAAAAGTACTGTAGGAATACACTTTAAATGCTGGCATTAACAACATGCTGGGAACCAAGAGTTAGCTGATGGTCAGGCCAAGGTAAAAAGAGCAGAAATCAAACTAGCAGGATTTCTGGCAGCACAAAATTTGCCCTTCTCAGTAATAGAAACACTAACGCCACTACTTAAAAATTTGTTTCCTGACTCTGAAATCGTTCAAGGATTGGCAATGAGTCGCACAAAATCTACGGCAGTTGTGAAAAATACACTTGCCCCAGACTTTAAAGCCGAACTTGACAGCAAATTACAAAAGCCTGGTGGCTTCTTTTCTAATATAAGGGATGAAACCACAGACCTTGGAACTGTGAAACAATGTGGTTTTACCGTTATTTTCTTTGATGAAGAGATAAATACAGTCCAAACATTATTTTATGACGTGGTCGAGAGTTCGTCTGGAACTGCAGAAGATTTGTACAAATGCCTAATGGATGTACTGAAAAGAAGGGCAGTACCTATTCAAAATATGGTAGGCTTTGCTTGTGATACCACAAATTCTATGGTAGGAGAGCGTAACTCTGTTTTTTCCAGGCTAAAAGAAATGAATGAAAATCTGGCTTGCATAAAATGCAGTTGCCATATGATACATTTGGCAGCTTCAAAAACACGCCCGTGTTTGCCTCGATCCATAGAGGATCTTTTAAGAAATATAGGTACACATTTCAGCCGCAGTCATTTAAGAAACATGAAGCTTCAAGAAATGCAAGAATATTTCAAAGTTGATATTCATAAAATACTGAGTCCAGCAACAACTCGCTGGTTATCTCTAAAGAGTGCGTAGACAGAGTTTTGGAAAAATATGATGTATTCAGGGTCTGATTTCAGGGAGGGCATTCGGGGCAAGCGCCCGGGCCCCTACCAAAAGGGGTCCCCCCAAAATTGTTCTTTTAAGTTTAAAAATTTGTAAATTTTGAAAAAGTTTTCGAAGAAGGGGCCCCCAATGAAGCTTTTGCCCAGGGCCCCGAACTCTGCAAATCGGTCCCTGGATGTATTGGAAAACTATTTTAGACATGAATTACTTGAGGATCCTTCAAGGATAACAGAGGCTACAATGGACAATAAGTTTACTAAATTATTTTTAGAATTCTTGTCATACGTGTTGGGCCTGATGACTGACTTCAACAAACTTTTTCAGTCAGAATCACCACTTCTGTATAAGCTAAAGCAATTGGTAGAAACTTTAGTTAAAACTTTAGCAATGAATTACATGAAGTTAGAGCATTGCGAAAATAACACATTAGCAGAGATTGTATCTGACAAACCCCAACACTATTTGCCCCTTAAAGATATATATTTAGGTATTTCTGTTCAATTTTCATTAGATGAACTTAATAACGATGCAAATCCTCCAACCCAGTTAGAGGTAAGGAAATTTTTGAAACTTGTCGTAGCTTTTATATGGAAGTTATCAGACAAATAATCAAAAGATTTGACTTTTCTGATCCCCTTTTCTAGATAATAGCAATTGTTGACCCCAAATATGCACAGTCAAATAAGTTACAGTCCTTAGGAAAATAATACAAAGGTTTCCAATTGTTAAAGAAACTAATTTAATAGATATTCAGGAATTAGAAAAAGAGTGGAGAGATCATGCATTGTTAAATTATGAAAAACACAATTTAATTGCCTAAAAATTAACTGAAATGGAATATTGGACTTTTGAATAATGGAATTTTCAAACTAAAGAATGCTGCAAATGATTTAAAATTCCCCAATTTAAAAATAATTATTACTTTGTTATTAGTATTGCCATTCTCAAATGCTTCCGTTGAACGTGTTTTAGTACTTTGAAAAGAATAAAAAGTGAAGACAGGAATAGGCTGAATACAGATACAATTGTTGCATTGATGACTACTTCACAAGGGATAAAGCATTCAGGTGGTGTGATTAAATTTGAACCGCCAAAAAAATGATTAACACCAAATATAATTATGACACATAATTTATATATTTTTTCATTTCAATTATTTGATTTCAACAAAAGCTTTAATTTTTCCCCCTTCTGTTTTTAAAATTTAAGAACATTGCATCACACAAACATATTAACTAAAATGTAATTTCTTACCCAAAAATAAGAAAACAGTCATTTTTAATTTCTGTGTTTTATATAAACTGTATGGAGGAGTATAATCTTCAGTTATGTTATATAATACATCAAAATGCTAAAATCAAGAAACTTAACTATAAACATTTCACATTATACAAGTTTCTTTTCAAAGTCCTAAAAGGGTTACAGTAATGTATAACAAATAATAAGCTATGCATATTTTTTAAAGTCCTTGGCATGTTACAACAAATCACTTATGCTTTGAAAAGTCAATCTCAAATTTCATGGTTTATTAAGTATTAACAATATTACAATTAATTCACATGACTGATCTAGATAACTGTTTATATATATATATATAGATATATATATGTTGTTTTAACACTTCAGATATTTAAATAATAAGCATTTCTTTAATATAAACTGTGCAGTTAATGATTACATTTTTAAAGTGTATTAGTTCATTGATTAAACTGAAAAAAAAGTATTGGTCCAATCTGATTTTGATACTTTTCACTGTCGATAGAATTTTGGAACAATATGATGTATTGGAAAGCTATTTCAGACTTGAATTACTTGAAGATCTTTCAAGGATAACAGAGCTATTAATGCAATGGACAATAGGTTTACTAAATTATTTTTAGAATTATTGTCATGTAAGTTTGGTCTGATGACTGACTTCAACAAACTTTTTATGTCAGACTTACCACTTCTGTATAAGTTGAGGAGATCTTTAGAAACTTTACTTAAAACTTTAACAATGAACTACATAGGTTAGAGCATTGCAAAACATTATCAGAGATTGAATATGACAAACCCCAACATTTTTTGCCCCTTAAAGATATATATTTAGGTTTTTCTGTTCAATGTTCATTAGATAAACTTAATAACAATGCAAATCCTTCACCCCAGTTAGAGGTAAATACATTTTTAGATAATTGTCGTAGCTTTTATATTGAAGTTATCAGACAAATAACCAAAAGATTTGACTTTTCTGATCCCCTTTTTGAGATAATACCAATTGTTGACCCCAAATATGCACAGTCAAATAAGTTACAGTCCCTAGAAAAAAACAATACAAAGGTTTCCAATTATTAAAGAAAATAATTTAATAGATGTTCAAGAATTAGAAAAAGAGTGGAGAGATCATGCATTGTTAAATTATGAAGAACACAATTTAATTGCAGAAACATTAACTGAAATGGAATATTGGACTTTTGAATAATGGAATTTTCAAACTAAAGAATGCTGCAAATGATATAAAATTCACCAATTCAAAAATAGTTATTACTTTGTTATTAGTATTGCCATTCTCAAGTGCTTCTGTTGAACGTGTTTTTAGTACTTTGAAAATAATAAAAAATGAAGACAGAAATAGGCTGAATGCAGATACAATTGTTGCACTGATGACTACTTCATAAGAGATAAAGCATTTAGGTGGTGTGATTAAGTTTGAACCTTCTAAAAAAAGGATTAACACCAAATAAGAATATGACATAATTTAAAATTTTTTTTTTCATTTCCAATATTTCATTTCATCAAAAGATTTAGCTATTCTGCTCCTTTTTTTTAAATTTAGGAACATTGCATCATACATATATATCAACTGAAATGTAATTTCTTACCCAAAAATAAGAAAAAAAGTCATTTTTAACTTCAGTGTTTTGTTTTATATTAACTATATGCTTTTGAGTATAATGTTCAGTTACTAACTTAGATCAAAAAACTAAATGTAAACATTTCCCATTATGCAGTTATTTTTTCAAAGTACAAACAGGCTTAGAGTAATTTATAACGAACAATAAGCTATACATATACACATTTATTTAAATCAGTCATATGTATTTTTAGATAATAAGTATTAATGTAATATAAAATGTACAGTTAATGATTATATATTTCAGAGTGTATTAGCTCATTGATTAAACAGAAAAAAAAATGTATTGATACAGTCTGATTTTGATACTTCTCAAAGTGCATATCTTTTTTTTTTTTTTTTTTTTTTTTTTTTTTTTTTTATGTGGTGATTCTAAATCATTCACATCATGTAAATCAGAATTGTGTGTTCAGTTAAGTTAAAATCATTTTTGTGTCTTGAATAAACTAAAGTGAAATTTCTGTGTCTTGAATAAACTAAAGTGAAATTTTTCAGTTAGTATCATACATCAGAAATGCTTTAAAATCAAAGTACTGATTATAAAAATTTTCCCTATGAGGCAGATTTCTTTTAAAGTCCTTGGTATGTCATGTAAAATAAATAATGCTTACATAAAACTGTAAGTATGGTTAACAGGATCAAATTTCTAGAGTTTGTAGTAGATCTTTGATTATACAAAAATATAAATAAACATTTTACTGCTGCTTGATTTTTATACTTCTCCTACTATATGTGAAAGTATTATTATTCTTATTTAATCAGATGGTTCAAAATCATTATTTATTTAAACCTATAAGAATAAAAGGATTAAATCACAAGAGTCTGTACTTATTTCTCGAAACCACACACACACACACACGTCTCAAGTTTCAGAAAATTTACAGAATACAGAAAAAAAATCCTGTAAGTCTGCTATTAGGCAAAGTAAAAGCGTTTTCTCTCCCATTGCATTAACCTGCATCGTTCATATGATGAATCGCCTAACAGACATCTACAGAATCTAATATTCATTCTAAGGTAAAGCAGACAGAAACAAGCAGATTTTCTGCAACTCAAAATTAGTTTTTTTATGTTATGAATTTTTATCCGAGTCACAAGTCGCAGTTAGCACAGAAATATAACCATAACTTTAAGAACCATATTCCACAGGAAACATTCAGTGGTCTAAAAAAAAAAAAAAAGAAACTGAACTACTGCTTTTTGGTTGATTTTGAATCAACTTCCACGAAACATCCCATAGGGGGATATGTAAATGTAAATATATATTCTATGAATTAATTATTCATAGCATAGAGGCAGAGCATACTTAAAATCACCAATGAATGAAAAATAGATGGCAAGCAAATGTGCGTGACGTGACAAACCAAATCTGAATTTTGTGATTTCGTTTGTTTGTGATTGAGTGAGAGTATTAAACAAAGAACACAACAAAAGTTCAGAAGAACATACACAGAAGAAAGGGAAAGTGACAACCATGGGTTCACAAGATTTAAACCCATCACCGCTCGCAGTCGGGTGGCAGAGATGGATGCACAAAAAATAAATATAAACTTCGTCAAAAAACACACATAAAACAGTACTTAAATGTTTGTGATGGCCGTTATGATATCTAAATCTAAACACTGTTATTTTCAAGAATATTAGTTTTTTGAAAAAAGAAAAAAAATCTCTCTGTCGAAAAATACATACAAATGAATCTGTTTGTGAGTGATTTTGCAATATTATGATCTACTGATTAACATTTTGTTTAAAAATGCAATCAAAATTTTAACGCATCTACTTTTAGCAAATTCACCCCCCCCCACCCCGCAGCACCGAATAATTGCGTACTCTAAAGGTAATCTGCGTACTATTTAAGATTATTTTGCGTACTCTAGAGGAAAAATCTTCTGGCAACGCTGGTCGGCGTGGCTTTGGGATAACTGATGCGCAACAGGAACATCATTTTCTATATTAAAGCACTCTTCAATTCATCTAAAGTTAAAGCATCAGTTTGTAAAGCTTTTTCGGCATATTCTTTCAATTCCCCATGGAGCAATGCTTCTTTTAAAGATCTAAATCCTTCAAAATCACACTAGTTTGAGTCATCTAAGAATATACATGCAGGCAACAAATTATACCATGAATGTTTTACAGTTTCTTCTGAAACTTCTTCGCATGCTCGAGCAGAAAGCCAAATAGCGTGTTTGATTGTAAATTCTTTCCAAATTCCTGGCATTGATTTTTTTCTTTTCATACATCCAAAAGACTCTAAAATGCAAATGTAAGACATTTTTTAAAAACTTCGTAAAACTCTTTGATCTACGGGATGGATTACAGATGTGTAGTTAGGCGGCAAATATTCAATAACCACATTGTTGGATTTTAACAAATCTGGTGATGGATGTGCTGAATAATTGCCTAAAAATAAAATTATTTTACTCTCAGAGAGACCAACAGAAATACAATGTGCTCGAGCTTTTGGCACGAATTGTCATTCAAATAAAGAGGTGGGTTACCCATGCCGATATTTCTTTGCCTTGTAGTTCACAGATAATACTTTAATATTTTAAAAAGCATGTGAATAGCAGCTCTTGCCAATTATAGACAACTTTATTTTACATGTGCCGCAAACCAACAATGTTATTCTTTGTTTAGGGTTTTTCAGTGCACTGCTAGTTGATTTTTCATTATAAGAGGCAGTGGCGGTTCCAGAGGGGGGGGTCACGGGGGTCATGCCCCCCCCACCTCTTCAACCAAGGGGCTTAGATTAACCATCCCCTTCCCCATAAAAAAGAGGGCCCAAGCCGAGCTTGGACAGGGGCCCAAAATTCAGAGACCTTGCATACATATCACATTGTGCTGCTGAAAGAGAATTCCTCTTTAGAAGACCATTCGTCTCTA
The DNA here is from genome assembly GCA_038373885.1 of Cheiracanthium punctorium. Lineage (NCBI taxonomy): Eukaryota > Metazoa > Arthropoda > Arachnida > Araneae > Cheiracanthiidae > Cheiracanthium > Cheiracanthium punctorium. The sequence goes on along the minus strand of JAWZYV010014457.1, from coordinate 53,316 downwards.
AAGAGGACTAGTTTATTTTATAACACTAAAGTATGCACACAATATTCTACGTGCTCAGACGTTGCTCCTTGGCAGAAAAATATGCAGCCTTTTTGTAAATATGTGCATTCATCCATATCCATTCATATATGGAGGGCAAAGGAAGAGGGAGTCACAACGAGCCTGATTAAGGTAAGGGTGGATGGGGTAGTTGCCCCGAACCCACAATAAGAGAAAACTCAAAATGCGTAATACATTACACTCGTATTCAACCCCTCCCCCCTCCCACACACACACACTCACACCCTTTCAAATAGCCTTCCTCTTCTTCAAAAGCACTCTAAGGAGCACCTATCTTTGTAAATAATTAATTTATCGAATCCAAATCTAGCGTAAATACTACAAGACCATAAAAATTATAGAAGAGGAAGGGGACCATACCTAAACAGGGCCGTATTACACATCAAGCTGAGTATGTTTCCCTATGGGATCCAAGGCGGCCTGCGTTAAAATTTAGAAGAAAAAAACCATCATCAAACGTTATTAAAGCTACTTTAGTGTTAATATTTATACAGCATTTGTAGCTCTGAAAAAATAATTCTGATTAATTATCGACTTTGTACACAATAAAAAAATTCCGGCAATGTTAGCCACTACACTTCTTAATTGAAATTTGAATGAATATGTGCTAGAAAGTTTAAAGCTGACTATTTAGCTTGAAGTTTTATGTGCACATTTCAGTGATGACCTGCATTAGACAGATCATTGTGATATATTTGAAATTCAATAAAGCAATGAGAATTTTTAGCACTACGTCTAATCGAAAGAGCTATGGTAATCATAAGAAAGCTTTTAAACAAAACAAAACAAAACAAAAAAAACAAAAAAAAAACTTTCGTAACCCTGTCATCACGTTCCATGATTATAAGCTTTTAAATATGAAGTTTGTTCCATGGGAAAAACTGTTTTTCCCTTTGAAAATGAATATCTAGAAGCAAGGAGTTCTGCAAAATTTAAGTATGGAATGATATACTACGCATTAACGCCAAAAACCCAGTGTCCTGAAAAACATTTTTCGCTCCGAAAACTCATGTTTCCTTTCAGTGTCCAAAAAAGTTCTAAGGGAAATTGCATGTTCAACTAAGCGCTAATCAGGTGTTTTCCATTGACGAAACACCAATCCATTAATTAGTAGTGGCATATCTTTTTAAGTTTAAAGATGGGTATAGTAAGGGGTCAAGAACCATTATAAATTCTTAGTGTTCCGGGCATCATGGGCGTAACTTGGGCTTCGAAACTGAATATATATAAATAAATATATATATAATGTTTATATATATATATATATATATATATATATATATATACAGTGGCGGCTCGTCATTAAGGGCCAGAGGGGCCTGGCCCCACCGACTAACCGCCGTCTAAACCAAAGTATCTTCCTATTATGTCAGACAGTTCTTTCAATAATTTACCTTCATTAAAAAAAATGCACGCATTTTACTCTATTTTAATACTATCCACTAAAAAAAGCATTCAAAATAATGATAGTTATACGATTTTCTCCCTATCTAAGCCATGCATGAGCTGGCTTGCCCTGAATTTGGCGTCTTTTCTCCGTTCACCGGGTTGACATATTTGGCATTGACCACAAAAGCCATATTGACGCGGAATTAACTTGGCTTCCAAGCGGTTTATTTGGCGCTGTCTTCTGGCCCCAGATCTTTGGGCCCTCGCATGGTTATCTGCACGACTGTACGGGGAATTGGCGAAATTTTCCGCTTAGGAGGAAATCATTTTTTATGTGCGTGATCTATTTTTGCAGTGCAGTCCCTAATATAGAATTTAATAGCATCAACGCGGACAGCTTACGCCATTGCATTGCAATCATGGCACGTTTATGTTGGGTTGTTGCCACAAAAACGATTAGAAAAAGGTTTTTCAACCTATCCATAGAAATTTTTAATAGGGCGCCGTCCGTATTTTCAATTCGCAAGTGAGGATCGATGACGTCAGTTGCTTTAAGATACGTAAAAATTACGCCACAATTTTTTCATTTATTCCAGCTCTTTTTTCAACACAGGGAGACGATATTTTGATTAAAATTTACGGTAGAAATAAACTAAGAAATTCACGATTATTATTATTAGAAGTGGTATTTTAATCCGGTGCTTATTTAAAAATTGAAATGTCTTAACACAGCTGAAAATGTTCATTTTAAAAATTACAAAGTTCGTTTTAAAGCGCGATATATTAAAATTTTCTATTTACTTTTTTTTTATTTTTGGCATTTAATTATGGGGCGGGCGTTGCCTAACATATCATGCATGCTGCGAGTATAGCTTTATTTTAACGTTGAATTACGTTCCTCCATAGTAGTCCTACATAAAGCAAAAATTTAATGATACCGTTTGAAAACTACTATGCAAAATATCGAAATTAACTCCCTCGGCCAGCCATCCTTTACGTCAGTTAAATAGTGACATCATAAATTTTTAAAAAATGCTTAAGCTCTGCAATTCTAACGCCCTGTCACAATTAAAGCGGGAATAAATAGTTCCTCGAGATTACACAGTTTGATGTTTTTCAGGAGACAGGACCATGGAGGATATATAAGATATCGCTATATTGGATACATGGATATTTAAAATGGCACCCCTTGGATAGTTTCTCCCCACGGTGAGATGAAATTTTTTTGGGTGCTAAATACGCCAATCTTATAAAACTCTGCATAAATTAAATATATATGGAGAGTTTCCTTAATGGCAACGATTATGTGAAATGATTATTATTTATGTTAATGCTTAAATTGCAAAGAATCGCCATAGAATCAAAAGATCCCATCGGTGCCAAATAATCTAAGCTGCTTCTTTTAAGCGAGTTTTGAAGAGGGAGAAGCAAAGATAGATAGTATCATGTACGTAATAGGTAGTATTATTAGATTTGTAAGGATAATATGAATAAATCACAATATACCACGTTAATAAATATTTCATGAAATTAAAAGTGTTTAACCTTTTTCAACGGTTGTCTTACAACCAACTAAACGAAAAGTAATTCTAACTTGCGTTAATATATCCCGCCGTAATTTCAACAGAGGCGATTTCTTGAACTTTTTTAAAAATAAAATTCTGTTTCGTCACATGCAGATATGATTATAGTAAAATATTCGCTTCTTCCCGTATGAAGAGCGGGTACACAGCTATTTTAAAAACATCTCTTGAAAATAGCATAAATGAATTCAGAAGACCTCAAAACGTGTAAATACGCCAAAATCTCGAAGTCGAATTTTTTCATGATTACAATATTTCCTTACATAGTACATGTTCGGAAACAAATAAACGGTTGTCCATTTTATGTAGTGTCGTAGGTATTTAATGCTACAGCTTGAACCTAAAAAACAGTATGATGTAGAAATAAGACATTTTGAAAGCCAGGAGTTCTCTGCAAACCATTAAGCTTTTCACTTTTTTGATAGTGAATGACACTGACGTAGTTTTTGAGTCATTATACTGCAATGATGCCAGGTTAGTACTCATGACGCAAACTTTACGTCAAGAGTCAAATAATTTTGCTTAACAAAGTTCATTGGAAGGATTGGAAATTGCAATATGTGTTCAGTATTTAAAAAAAAAAAAAAAAAAAAAAAAAAAAAAAAAAACTCCACAGCCACTGGACATGAGCAGGGCTTGACTGTCAAGAAACATTTGACGGTCAAAAACTGAAGCGGCCGACTTTGATTTTCAAACGCTCTTTCCAATAAGTAAGGAGAGGCATCATTTTTAATTTAAACAAAACTACATTTTCCCCCTCAAAGCGCAACTATAATGGACGTCTTCTATTTAAGGAATTCCTGAGAAACAAACCCAGATGATGTTCATCAGTACATTGGAGTCTTTTCTCCAGACTAATAGTTTATATTTCTTTAAAATTTACCGATTTGACAAGAAAATTACGAAAACTACTTACCTGTACTCATGCACAAAGCAAGTTAATATTTCACTGCAGGATACAGATATTCGGCTGGTAAAATTCATTTAACTTAACCAAACTTGACACACAGGCATCATTTATTTAGATTAGCTCTTTGTAATCCATTCTTTGCAGCTCATTCAACCCTCTTGTACATCTCCTGTGTCCTAACATCGAGTCAATATGCTTGCGGGAAAAACTGGTCCTATTCTATTTAAGTGAACACAGATGTGACTGATTTTTGCGTTAACGGGAGATAAAAGGGCCGCGTTCGACATTTAAATCACTCCAATTTTTCACAGAATCTTAATGGTCATTTAGTGATGACATGTTCTTATGTTTTGTTTGTAGGTCCAGAAAAACGATCATTTTATGCCTTGTTAAAAAGCCGCTTTTCTTGCGGGGTTTGAAATACATTACAATGAAACTCATTGCACTGCCATTTTCTATTTTCTGTTACCTCTGTTCCCGCGGTACTTTCTTTAATGTTAGCGACCTGCTAAATTTACAGCATTCTAAGCTCAATGTTCATGTTTTTCCTTGACTTGGACAGAAAATTTTAAATTTTTAAGAGAGTCCAGTACGTTATTTTTATTTATTTATTTTTTATTTTATTTTTTATTTATTTATTTTTGAGAGCGGGGGGTTGATATTGTAAATATTTTTAGAAAAATAATGTGGAAAAAGATATTTAATAATTTGAAGAGGTGGAACGACTTTTAGCGTGACTTCATTAATCAAAAGTTTGGCGTAAGCGGGGAACAGGCGTCGATACAAACAAACATTGGGTTCGTTTTGTGGCCCTATAACAAAATTACAATCGATTTTAACGGAAACCCTTCACAAAAATACAGTCGATTAAAACTGCCCTTCATTGGCATTTTACCCTACATTTTAATGTGTTTCATCAAATAACAAAAAAAGTGACTTTTGTTAAAATTTGGTTTGAAAATTAACAAAAAGTTCTGAAATTCACAAAATTAAGCATTAAAATTCACAAAATAGGCAGTTTCTATTAAAATGGGCCCTGGAAAATATTCCTGGATTGACCCCTGATAAATTTTGTATGTTATTGAGTTGAAGACGTATTCACGAAAAAAAAAGGGGAGAGGTATATAAATTAGGTGAATGTATATAAATTAGGTGAATGTACATATACTCTAAAGAAAACTAATATTCTGAGATATTACCTTAGCTTGACTTATAAACGATTTTTTTGAAATGCTAGAAAATAGAATTATATGCACACATGGGCGCCCATAAGGGGGGGGGCAAGGTATGGAACTTGCCCCCCGCCCTAAAGTTTTAGGTTTATGTCTCATGATGTTAGCAATGGCAAAAACAGAACTAAATTTGTTAAAAGTTTGAAATTTGCCCCCCTCTAGAAATTTTTTTTGAAATTTCCCCCCCCCCCTTGGAAAATTACTATGGGCGCCCATGTATGCACATCAGCAGATTGTTATAAACAATAGCAGTGAAGGTTCCCCTTCTGTGTCGAACGTTGCTTCTCTCTATTGCTGGGAGCAACGCTGTTAGTAGGAAGTAATGAGGTGATTTGTTGCTATATTTTTCTAATGCATGAAATTCTAAAAGGGTTAAAGGTATCGAAATACTGACTTAGATAGGACTGCAACTAGAGTTTATCTATCACGACGAACCAACTAGAACGGCCCCCTCCCATGGAACAGTAACTTATTTTGGAGCCCCCTACCAAGTCTGGGGCACTTGTCCCTAGGTGCCCCTGGCAGCAGATATAAATCATAAAATCGCAGACCGTTTCTTATTCTCTTAAACTGCGTCGCATTTGAATTCGCAATTAGTCGTCTGTCAAGTCAAGTAAGTTGTGCCCGATCATAAAAGTGTGTTGTCTCTCTGCTACTGACCTTCAAACACCAAAATTAGGTTCATTAAAATATAAATGAGAAACTGGCCCCAACCTGTGACAGGGCGGCAAATAAAAGGGGGCAAGCGGGCACGGTACAAGCACCGGGAGACATTCTAAATGGAACGCCAAAATCTGTTATAGCTTCTTGGGATGGGGCGCGGCTCCATGCGAGGGGGCACACGACCATGGGCACCCATAAGGGGGGGGGCAAGGTAGGGAACTTGCCACCCCCTAAAGTTTTAAGTTAATGTCTCATTATGTTAACAAATGGCAAAAACAGAACTAAATTTGTTAAAAGTTTGAAATTTGCCCCCCTCTAGAAACTTTTTTTTTAAGTTTGCCTCCCTCCCCTATGAAAATTACTATGGGCGCCTATGCACACGACACTAATTATGGTTTGCCCCGGATGACATAAACTCTAATTGCGGCATTGCCTGTGAAAATGACCTCTTTTTGCTCACTATTTACAGCAACAGGTCTTTTTTTTCTAACGCTGAACAATTGATTTCAGACAAGTTTAAAATCGCTGCCCCTAATTTTTGCTTTCCTGAGAAATTATCTAGCTTGGACATTTGGTAGAATCTGCCATCGTTCCTGTTGTGTTGAAAAGCTTCTGTGATTCTATTCTTTTGTTGATTTTTGCAGGGGATTTTTTTTTTAAATCTGATAGTATATTTGGGTTATAAATGCATGATTTGGGTTCAAAATCATAACTTTGCCCCCTGACTTTTTAGACTAGGGGGGCAATTTTTACAACTGCAGGGGCAAAAGCCCCCCCTCGCCCTACTTTTTTGTATTTAACTAGGCGCCAAGGCCCCCAGACTCGCTACGCTCGCTTTTCGTATGAGGCATTCGGCCCCTAATAAGGCTTATTCGTAAAAAAGACATAATTTCAACAGACAACACCCGAAGATTAGATCAGATAGAATGTTACTGAGCTACACATTGCTCGTTTCTTGCATGTTCATTGGTACATAAAAATTTAAACTTCACACTACAGTAGACCCCCTCCCCCTCATAACACGGAAGGTATTTTGTTATGGGAATCCGTGTTGTACGGGTCCTGAGCTATACTCCACCTGGAGTGCGGACTCCGCTTATAATCACTGGAAAAATTATTTGCACTCCTCAGAAACACAATGATATTTAATGTTGCCATTCAAAAGTTATATTAATTAGGAGCTAAAGCCTAATAAAATCAGAATATCTGTTTCAGCTGTATTTTTAATAATGTAAAACCTGTTGGACACCTTGCGAATTTGCCACCCATGGCGATTTTTCATTATTTGGCGAGTTCCGTACATGTAAAGTTAATATAAGCTACGGAACAGATAGGATAGCTTGCCACCAATGGCGAATTTTCATTATTTGGCGAGTTGCGTTCATGTAAAGTTAATAAAAGCTACGGAACAGATAGGATAGCTTGCCACCAATGGCGACTTTTCATTATTTGGCGATTTACAGATGCTCACAACCTATAATTACTGTTCATTTAAGGTTACCGGAAAACCGTTATCCATATTTTCATTTACATAATCGTTTGCAGATTGGCGTACTTAGCTATTCGAATTATACCATCTCGTCACGCTAGCAAATATCCAAAGTGTACTATAACTACTATAATGGCATAGTTAACGCCACCAAATATTTCTACTGGTAGCAAATAATCCAGCTGGACCGAACCGGCTTTAAAATAATCTGCATTTTATTTATTTTTCATTTTCAAGATATTAGTTATTCTGTTTTGGAAAAACGAATAATTGTTGATTCTAAACTCCTGCTGTTTAAGCGAACTTACTATTTGAAAATTGTCAACTTTGTGTAACACATTTTGAGTTACTTATTTCATATAGTTTTTATTTTCGCGTAAAATGGGTGTATTTCTACTTCATGTTTGACAATTTCACGTGATACTACATACTTGGAAACGCTTTGTTGCAAAGGAATGAATGATTTTATGCCAAATCTGGCAACCGTTCTGTTTATTTTTTCAGTTTTTTATTAATATCTTCTAAAATAATTCGATTTTCGAAATTTAAGTCAGCTTATCAGGTTCCTCGGAATTTTTCGAATCTGTGGGCACCTTAGTCGAAACTTAAATCCCCACGGTTTAGGAGGAGATAGGCCAACAAGCTTTGACAGCGCCAGCAGCGACAGCGGCCTTTACTTTTTTTTAGAATAGAGAGAAACAATTTTTTTAATATTCTCCAGTTGATTTGAAACAATAACAGTGACCGAGTGCTTAAGACCACTGAAAGTGGTAGATGGCGGATAGGGTACTGGCCAACCGTGTGGCTGTCGATCTAAAGGTCCAGAGTTTTGGGTGGTTTTCTCCAGATGTAACGTGATTATGCTATAGAACGCCTTAAAAAGTTCTCCACCTAAAGCATACTCCCCTTTAGATATATACCCCTCGTGTAGCTTTGCCTTAATCAATAACCTAATCTCGTAGCTCCCAAAGACTTATAGTCTCATTAAAAGTCTATGTCGAAGAAACAAAATCTGCCTCACGATCTTGGTACACTGGTACACATGAACTGATTTCAGTGATTTCACAAGAGGTTCGAAAAAATTAAGCATCATTTTTTAGAAGCTGCACTACACGATGAAATAAATAAACGGTGAATTTTATGAACTTTTAGAAAAAAATTCTTAAACATGGAATTGCCCAGAAACATTTTTTAAAAAGGATACATTTTACAAAATTTCGATGTTTAAGATTTTTTTTAAATTAATTTTATTTTTTATTTTTGAGTGGGTTAGTGGGTGGGGTTGCAGCACTATTTGAATATGTAATGTAAAATAGAGATGAGTTCGGGCTCATTTTTTTAAGCCCGAGCCCGAAGACTTTTAATCCGAGCCCGAGCAATATTATTAAAGTTGGAGCCCAAGCCCGCCCGAGCCCGAAATTTCAGCTAAAGACAAATAAAATTAACTACTTCATTAATAAGATACAATAAATTTTGGAGCTTCACACACCTTCTAGTCCCCCGTGCCGCTATTTTTTAAAATAAGTACGTCTATTTATCCCATGAATCACTTTTTAAAATCTGTTTCAAGGATAATGTTCAACAAAAGAGAAATTTTTCACGATCCCGAGCCCGAGTCGGGCCCGGGCTCGGGCTCGGGCTTTCGGGCTCGGGCTGAGCCCGTCTCATCTCTAATGTAAAATACTACCTGAATCAAAAGTTATTTAAATACGGCTCGACTTGTTAAATTGCTGATCAGTAGTGGATCCAGAAATGCTTGAAGGAGGGGCGAGATAAGTATCACAAAGAATTTTACCACTGTTGGGTAATCCCGCCCAATTCATTTTCAATCTTGAATCCAGGTTTATTCTGTTTGCTCTCATCATTGAAAAGATGCAATGGAGAAGTCTCTCCTACTGTGACCAGTGTTGCTTCCCAGCTTGAATCTTTGAATGCTGTCAACGATTTCGTAATTGCTGGGTCTCGGTTCCGGCGGAGCATTTAACGACCCATGCCGGGAAGTAACACTTGTTACAGAAAGAGAGCTTTCTCCATTGCGTCTCTTGAATGATGAGAGCATACAGAATAAAACTGGGTTCAAAAGTGGGTTAAACTCCCCAGCTTTTTAAATGTGCTCAGGGGAAGAGCGATCGCCCTCCCTTGGATCCCATACTTCAGATTTCAATTAATGTGTAATACAAATAAAGTAGATTGTATTTATGTATTCCAGAAAAAAATTAACATTTAACCCATTAAGCGCCAAAGCTCCCGTTACGGGAACATCTATTATGTATGTTTTTCTTAAAATATTTTAACGCAATTTACGAAATACACATTTTATATAAACATTTACACTATATAACACACCCTATAGTGTAAATGTTTATATAAAATGTGTATTTTGTAAATTGCGTTAAAATATTTTAAGAAAAGAAATATATAATAGATGTTCCCGTAACGGGAGCTTTGGCGCTTAATGGGTTAAACGCCAATTCGTGTTACTTTTCTGTTAGGTTGGTAAAGCATTTTAAATTTTGCGACCCATGCAAGAATGCCTATACTAGTGTTTCTATGAGGGAAATGCTCTTATCAGGCTGTAAAATACTACAGACTGTACTTGTACTAAAACAATACAAACTTCAGTATAGAACAAAAAAATTAACTTCAGAAACACCTAAGGAAGGGGCACGATCTACCTTTCTATATGAGCACTCATTTATGTACCAGGCAACTTCGATTAGAAACAAATATAAAATGTATTTCTCTTTGCGCCCCTTTTGGGTCCATGTCCATGTCCATTCCCAGATTTGTATATGTCATCATGGACTTCCGGATTTCCTCTCCCCAAGCCGTCTGTATAGTGGAATTAGTGTAGTGAACTATTTTGAAGTGCAGGAAAGCCTAAGGTGAGCCCCTCCCATCAGCAAATGCAACAGTGCTTCTCTCTGCAACATCTCACCCCTCGTTTACACTCAGACCACTTTCACGGTAGCGAGCGGGAGAAATGGCAGTAACATTAGTGTAAAAACCTCTCTCATCCTACTCATGCCATGATCTTTCTTGCTGATCTCTTTATCCGGCACGATACTCCTTCAGGGGATTTTTAAGGGAGGAAGAGAGAAGTACAGTAGAAAACTACATACAGGAGAAGGCGAGTACAGCTGAATGTAAACGCTCACTGCTTTTGGAGCTGACACAGAAGTATTTCCTGGAAAAAAAGCTGCAGCGAGAGAAGAAGTGGGAAGGGCTGAATGTAAATGGGGCATTAGGACCTCAGGCAGACGCCCATGAATGGGAAGGAATCTGTAAACGATCATCCATATCATCACCATAGTAAGTATGGTATGACATATCAGTAAATTTCACCTTGTGGATAGCACGCAAAGACAAGTTTGGGGAAACTCGGAGAAGATTTTTGCCTAAGAGATGGGGGGGGGGGGAGTAGCAGTGCTGTATACAAAAACTTGTAAGATGAAAGCTTGCAAAAAAATTGTAGAGGGGGCATTTCAACGGGGAAAGCCCTTTCCTAGATGTCTGCAATATAAACTTAAATAAAAAATATTTTTTCCCCCGAAAAATGTTAACTTTTCGCTAAGCTCTTCTTCAGTCGTTTCGGCGCCTCCTTTACCTTGGCGCCTTTGTGCGGTGCACAACCTGCACACCCACTAGCGACGGGCCTCGTCCCGACATCCTTTACATTTATGAATATATTGATATAATGTGCATGAAGTGAATATACATTTTTTGTCTATGCTGCTGTAATGTTTTAAAATTTCAAAGCAAATTGGCTGCACTTTGTGATTGGTAGAATTAGTTGCTGCAGCAATACGATGGTGTAGCCAAAGAAAAAAACAAAATCCAATTGTATCCGACGAAAGTAGATTTTTATGTAATCCAAATCTGTCAGTGCCATATTACCAGCAGGGCAAATGGGGCAACTACCCAGGTCCTACAGATTTTAGTTGATGGAGTGGGGGGTAGATTGGGCAAGTACCTCACCATCAACTTCAATATTATCGAGAAAATAGCCAATTTCAAAAATAAAAATTATGGTCTTAAACAAGAAGCCATTGAAATAATCAACAACATTATGTTGGTAAACGATGCAACACATGTGCACATCGATGAAAGTTGGTGGTCATGGCTCAAGAAAAATAGAGGAGAAATAAGGAAAGCATCAGTCAGTGAAACATCAGTGAAGACTGTCATGTGCATGACCGAAAGGGCTAATGTTTGTGGATTAAGATATGTCTTTCATGTGTTAAAACTGATTAAAGAATCTGCATTTTCAATCAGTTTATATAAGAACAGCATAATAGTTTGATTTTAAATTTTAGCAAAATGCTGGTCTTTTTCGGTATGATTAACGTAACATTAAAACTTCCACTACCAAATATTACACAACATACTCTTAAATAACCAAGATTACCAATATTTAGTTGTTCGAATATTAATTATTGTTTCTTTATTTATGATTGTTTCATGCAGGCTGTAAATCTGAAAAAATTCTTGTTATTTTTAAATTATTAGTAATAGCAAATATTTCCATTTTTAGTTTTTTTTTATTGCCATAGAATGACTTTTTTAAATTCCATTTTATCACTTTTCTCATTTATTCTTATATGTTCTTTTAGGTACTGGGCATGCTGGCAGTGATGATGCATATAAATCTTCATTTCTAAATGACCAAGAATTTAAGCATTTAATTCCCATGGTATTTTATTTTTGATCAGTAGTTTTGATTGTATTGATCTATTTGAAAGATATAGTTTGAATTAAATACTGCCACATTTATTATTTGTTGAAATTTGTGTAATATTTAGGTTTAACAGATTAACTATGAAGTATAAATTAATGCTATAATAAGAACACTCTTTGAACAAGATTACTCTATGCAGTCTATGTATATTAATATTTGTAACTTTACATCATAAAAATAGGTTAATATAAGAATTTATAGTGTTTAACAGATTGTTTTGTATATTTTGCAAACAAAAAATACAAGATATTTATTCAATTCAATATAATCTGTCTCCAGTTGAAGTCTATAAATTTTCCACCTGAACATTATGTGGACACAACTAGCTCACTCAATCTGGTTTGCACATACCGACATATATACCGGGGGATTCAAAATAGATGTTAAGGTGGTTATTTTTTAAACCGTAAGTGATTAAAGCATACTTCCAATTAGAAAAGTTCAAATTAAGAGTAGCTTTCAGATATGGCATTTTTTAAACTGGGGATTGTATATGTATTAAAAGGCAAAATTTAATTTTTATACGGTTCCTCCTTTCCTACCCTTTATACCTAGAAGAATGTTGCTCTTTGCCTAAGAAAATTAATTAAATAAATCCCGTGTCTCTAAGTGAAATAGTTTCCGAGATATATCAATTTGAAAATTTTGGCATTTGTCTTCAAGCAATAAGGGGATGTCTCCAAAGTGAGAAAAATGTAATTACTTTTCAATTGATGTTAATTTATGTTAGTGTTCACTCTACAGATGGGCGAATTCTGGAGATTAATTAAGCCAGAAATGTTCTTGAAATGTATTTTGGTGCCAAATTTGGCAATATTTTGAAAAACCCCTTCCATAATATTTGATGTATTTTGGACATGCCCAAAGCAGTGACCATCCACATTCGTGTTAAAGCTGGGTGCAGATTTTATGTATTGTCTTTTTGGTGATCCTCGAAATAAACTAAAAAATGTATTTAGTCGTGCATGTAGGCAAATATGTTTTGTCGATCACTCTCAAAAAAGTTTCATACAGTAACATCGACCAGTTCAAGTAAACTAAACCTGTTGATTTCACGAATTTGAACGCATTTAATTGTCAATAATGGGATCGTTCTTTAACTTTTTTAAACTCATAGTTGGTCCCCAAAAGTAAAGATTTTTTTTGCTCTAATAACGAGGCCAACACAGCAGGGAAAGTGGTGTAGTAAGTAGTGATGTAAAATACCCGAATATTTATTTTCAAGGTTAAATACCCGGGTATATACCCAAAATGGGTATTTACTTGGGTATTTATTTTTGAATTAACATTATTGTTTAAAAAAAGTTTGTATTGGTTGGTAAGGATATTCACACACACACACACACACACACACACACACATATATTAAGTATAAAGTAAAAAAAAAAAAAGGAAAAACGAGAAATATAGAAACCCTTTTTACTTTTTAATTTCATAAAACTTCAAAAAATATAATTATGAAAAGAAGCTATATGATACATGTTGAATAAAATACTTGATTAAATATAGTCTATAAATATAACTGTTGGAATAAAATCGTAAATAGGAATAATAACAAGGAGCAGTGTATTTGACAATTTGAAAAAAGGAGAGAAATTCAACTATACCAAATATATATAGAAAGTAAAATTTGAATTACTACGAATCTCAGACCGAAAATCAAATTTTTAATTCTGAAAAATTCGTTAAAGGGAAAATTTTACTATAAAAAAAATTGGTATTAATGATTTTTTAATAGAAATATTTTGTTCATCAATCTGAAATATTCATAAAAGTTCCTTGAAACGACATTTTACAGTACTTCTACAGTATTCCGTAGTACAGTATCGGTGCTACCTTGGCAAATTATTGGCAACAAAAGAGTCACCAAATTACAATTTGACGATAAAAAAAAGCATGAAAATATTGTTTATAGGAAGAATAATAAAGTTTATTTTACGTAAATAAACAGATATTAAACTTTAAATTTACGGTAAAAAATATGTTTTTAAACCTATAACTTATAACTACTAGTTTTGTAACTATTTGCATGTAATTTTTATTTTAGTGATCGTTAAATCAATCCTAATATGCATATAATCCTCTCTCCCCTTCAATAACAAAACATAATAAACTATCACAGTTTAAAAAATAATAAACATAAAATAAGCTCTGGGATATAATAGTAAACTTAAAATAAGCAATGAAGTATATTAATCAATGTAACACATTAAAAATATTGCCAGTCACTTGCATAAAACAATTTAAGGACAAGCATAAAACATCCTTCCTTATTAAAGTTAGTGAAAAAAATGCGGTATGTCCGATAAAGTAGTTTATGCCAAATAATCAAACGCTTAATAATAATAATAATAATAAACATCACAAAAATACTCATAATGAAGTCAAATTAAAAACTTTGCGTTAAAAAAAGGAACAATAATAGAAATCTAAATGTTTTTATCACTTTTTCTGTGTATATAGTTTTTTTTTTTAATTTTTTATTTGAAAGATGCTATCTTTCATAATTTTGATGAAAATTGTTAAAACTCAAGAATTAGTCTAAATCAGATTCAGATATTTCAGAATTAGAATTCTCAGATGAATCACTCAGATTATCTGTGTCCATGCTACCTTCTCCAGTTACAAAGTAGTGTGCATTTTGTTGTTCTTTGTTCATTAAGTCTTGTTTCCATAGGCGCCGACTTCATGGGGCTTGAAGGGGCTTCAGCCCCCCCCCCCCAATATTTTTATTCAGGGGGCTGAGCCCCTTCAAAAACTTCACTCCAACTTTTTTGTGTCAAATCATATTTCTTCCTCCAAATCGGTTAAACTTAAGAATCCTAAAAATAGAGAATGTATCGCTAGCTTCTTCTGTTTCCCACTCCACTTTTTTTTTCACAAGGATTCAGGAATTACGTTGGGCGCCTGTAATGCCGTAAGGCACGGATGTCAACCTTCTTTATGAAGAGCGCAAGCACAAACAAATGACCATAGTTTCCCCCACAAGAACCCTTCAGATTTTACACCGTGACACAATTGATGATGGAATTGCTTTCTAGTAGGGAGAGGACTGCGTTTTTTTTAGGAGGGTCGTTCTCATGTAATGTAATCTTTCTTTTTTAAATCTGTACAGCAAAAGCTTTCACTTTTGTTCTATTGTGAGATACAGACTCTTCTGTAGACGTCTGACCATAAGGGAGATTTTCCCATTGTGCAAAACTGCAAACGATTGTGACATTCCCATTTCCCAGCAGTATTAAGTTTCGATGCTGAAAATAAACCGTTTAAATGTGACTTAAAAACAATTCAAGGCAGAAAATTGATAGTTAAATTTAAGTTTGAAGATTTTAAATCATGAAGAACCTTGTGAGATAGATGAAAAATTGATGTTTAATAGAGTTTCGGATATAGACAGTATTCATTTCTTTATACGCTTTATCAAAACTTTACTAATATCGAACGCTTAACGTTTCTGATTAAGCTACAGTTAAGAGCTAAATAAAAAATGATTTCATAAAAATCTTCGAGCAGCACAACTTCTGGATTATATTTTATAATTGCTTGCTCTTATCTTCTCTCTTTACATATAAAACTCTATCCCCCATCAAGGGCGTAATCAGAGGTGGGGGGGAGAGGGCTACGCGGCTGAGCACTACTTAGCTGTCTCCCAGCCCCCCTACGATTTTCAAAAATTTTTGTTAGTTTACACATAAATACGAAAATTTAGAAACGAACATTTGAAAACCATGAAATCTTTAAGAAGACTCGTTGTTTTAGGCGAATTTCGGTTCATTATTTTGCTACTCTTGGCTGCATATGGTGCCAGTGGCGGTTCCAGAGGGGGGTCACAGTGGTCATGGGCCTAGATTAACCATCTCGCCAAGAAAGAAGGAAGAAAAAAAACGAGAGCCCAAGCCGAGCTTGGACAAGGCCCAAAATTCAGAGAGGCCTTGATCATGTGCATACATATCATATTGTGTTGCTGAAAGAGAATTCCTCTTTAGAAAACCATTAGTCTCTGACTAATTTACTTTATTTTATAACAACACTAAAGTATGCACACAATATTCTGAGTATGTGCTCAGTCGTTGTTCCTTGGCAGAAAAATATGCAGCCGTTTTGTAAATATGTGCATTCATCCATATTCATCCATACATAGAGGGCAAAGGAAAGGGGAGTCACAGCGAGCATGATTAACGTAAGGGTGAATGGGGTAGTTGCCTCGAACCCACAATGAAAGAAAACGATCAAAATCAAAAAATGGTTTTAGAAAAATGTGTGAATTGGGCGTGTGATACATATACTCGTATTCGACCCCCCACCTCCACCCCACACTTGCAAATAGCCTCCCTCTTCTGTAAAAGCACTCTATGAAGCACCTATGTTTGTAAATTATTATTTATGGAATATCAAACTAGCGTAACTGCTACAAAACCATAAAAATTATAGAGGAGGAAGGAGGGGGCTTCATGGGGAAAGAGGGACTATACCTAAACAGGGCCGAATTACCCATTAGGCTGAGTAGGCTTTCACCTGTGGGCTCCTACCATTTTAGAGGCCTGCGTTAAAATTTAGAAGGAAAAAAATATAATCAAACATTATTAAAGCTATTTTAGTGTTAATATTTATACAGTATATGTATATGTAACTCTGAGAAAATAATTCTGATTCATTATTGACTTCGTACACAAGAAACACTTTTTGGCATTGTACACTTCTTAATTGAAATTTGAATGAATATGTGCTAGAAAGTTTGAAGCTGACTATTTAGCTTGAATTTTTATGTGCACATTTCAGTGATACCTTGCATTAGATGGATGTATATTTTGCAAATTCAATAAGGAGAACTTTCAGCACTATGTTTACTCGAACGGGCTATGGTAATCATAAGAAGGCTTATAAACAAAATACCCTTCGTACCCCAGTCATCACAATCATATTTTATACAACTTTTTTCCGTTCTGAATAAAAATTAATTTTCGTATATTGTTGCACAAATATCATCAGAATAAATTTCAAATAACATAATGCGTTATGGTTTTAGTTTATAAAATGAATACTATGTATCCATTTAGCCAAAGCGTCTCTGACTTACCAATTGCTAGTGTGCTAGTTTAATTTGTTTTGATAATTGTTAAGGTAATCTGGAACAATTTTCCAAATAGAAGGGTGATTTAGAGTGCAGTGGAGTTTTTATATATGTTTTAAAAATAATATGGCGTAGACTATGATTTCGAATTAGATTTCATTCATTTTGTTTCAATTTTTCATATTATTGAGTATTCTTAAAAATTGTCTGTAAATATCTACAATAATTCAGAGTGATAATTTTGGCATTGTATATCTGTTTCTGTGTTATTCCACTTTTAAATTTAAAGCACGATTATATTTTATACAACTTTTCTCCGTACTGAATAAAAATAAATTTTCATATATTGTTGCACAAATATCATCAAAATATGTTTCAAATAGCATAATTCATTATGGTTTTAGTTTATAAAATGATTACTATGTGTCCATTTTGCCAGGAGCGTCTCTGATTTGCCAATTGCTTATGTGCTCGTTTAATTTGTTTTCATAATTGTTAAGGTAATCTGGAACGGTTTTCCAAAAAGAAGTGTGATTTTAAGTGCAATGCAGATTTTATATGTCGAGTTTTCTATGCCAAGTTCCACACGAAGCCCCCCCCCCCGGCCTAGATCCCTCGCGCAGATAGTTGGCCATAACACCACATTTCAACATTTCTTTTCATTTTTAATGTTATTGAAAGATTATATGAGTATTCTTAGTTTAATGTAAAATGAAAGTTTTCAGTATTAAAATGTTTATGAAGACCTAAAATAGTGTAGACTCTGAATTTTGATATATTCTCGCACTTGGATTTCTTTGTTAAATCATTTTTAAATGTTAACAAGGATGATATTATTGAAAAATTAATTTTTTTCCTGCTGTGAAAATACTATGAGAATGAATTTAAAAGTATATTTTATTTATTTATTTGTTTTTACAATTCAAATCACGGAAATCCGTTTAAAATGTATGTGTCGAAGAGAGGACTTGTAACTTTGTATGATGGTTTGTATATTTGTTTGATTTGTTTTAATACATGGAAAGGAGGTATTTATTACTTCTTTGTTTATGTTTTTTTTAAATAATTTTAAATGTAATCTGTAAAAAGTTGTCAATGTGATCAGTTTTTCTGTCTTAATGTAGTGCGACATTTAATTAAAGTCGATTCAATTTATGGGTATTTCATCATGTAGTAAAATAAAAAATACTATTTTATATTAGTAAAAATTATCTCTGATGAATGTTTGCAAGTAAATAAAATAATCCAGATTTTAGTATTTCGTCTCGTTTGTACTTCTAGGGTATTTTGAAATATTAGCTGGAGTAATGTTTTGAAGAACAGTTTTCCACATTTGACTGCATGCATTTTCTTTCCTATTAAATTATCATTAAATATTCTTCTTTGTTTATGTTTTTTTTAAATAATTTTAAATGTAATCTGTAAAAAGTTGTCAATGTGATCAGTTTTTCTGTCTTAAAGTAGCGCGACATTTAATTAAAGTCGATTCAATTTATGGGTATTTCATCATGTAGTAAAATAAAAAATACTATTTTATATTAGTAAAAATTATCTCTGATGAATGTTTGCAAGTAAATAAAATAATCCAGATTTTAGTATTTCGTCTCGTTTGTACTTCTAGGGTATTTTGAAATATTAGCTGGAGTAATGTTTTGCAGAACAGTTTTCCACATTTGACTGCATGCATTTTCTTTCCTATGAAATTATCATTAAATACATTTCGAAAAAGATTTTACTTGTTTTGCTGTTATTAACTTAATTAAAATTCAGTTGTTCTTTCAGAAGGGAGATTTGCTTTCTCCATATGTGTACTGAAGACTGATTCGAGATCTTGAGTTCAAATACTTAATTTAAAAAATGAGTTCAAAAAATTTTTGAAAAATTTATTAAATGGAATTCCTTTTATTTTCATGAAAGTGTTATGTTAAAAAAGCACATTTTGAAATCTCAATTCTAAAATTTCCGAACCCCTTAATTATACTGACGGAGAGAAGGATTTTGTGTCCCCCCGTCCACCTCCGTAAGGATACGAGCCCCCCCAATAATTTTTACAAGTCGGCGCCCGTGCTTGTTTCTGTTTAGTGTCCTCATTACAGTGTAAAAGTTTCCAATTATAGGACAGATATGTGAGCCTAGCTACTTTTTCGGATGTAAAGCGGTTCCTTTTCTTACTATGAATCCAACCGAAAGTTCTTTCAGTTGCAGCAGACGTAACAGGAGCACTTAAAATGCGCTAAGCTTATTCAACTAGGATACTAGTGCCACGCAAACTTCTCCGCCAAAGCAGAGGGCTCAAACTCTCTAAACCTTTCCACAAAATTTTTATTTCCCACAGTCCATCCTTTTCCCTGTAATGAACAAGATCTGTTTTTAATTGAATATTGTCTGACTTTATTTGCTGCCCAACTTCATAAATGAAAGTTAAGTAGATCAGATGGTTTCAAATTGCCTCTTTGTGTCATGGGATTCAAAATATCTGCTGCAAGATGAATTGGTCCAAGACCAAATGCCTTTCTTTTCTTAAATTTATCAAGGATTAGCTTTTCTTCAGATTTTTATTGAGACTTTGGAAACTGTTCTAATAAGATAGTCTCTAAGCTGTTAAACTTACTATTTACTAGATCGATTTGTGGTTCATTTGACTGAAAGCAAATGATTAATTTTACTATTGGTTCCAAAATACAAGCCACTTTCTCAACACGATCCCAAAAATCTTCAACTAGAAGCCTTTTTTTTCAATTCAGAGGGTATTTGAGCTTCACTAATTGCCATATTCTGCAAAACAAACTTATTTACTTTTAAGCTCTCGAAACAGTGTAAATAACTTCCCCATCTAGTTTTAGCAGGGAGTTTCAACGAAATTGCAGATTTCTCATTATCTTGATTTTGCATTTTTACGAACATGGCATGTAATACGTTTAATTACTTCGTTTAATAGTTTTCACTATTTTTATTGCATGTAACACACAAGTTTGAATTGATTTGCATAGTAAAATATCCTAACATAATAAATGTAAAATATGGGAAAGGCAGCATAGCCGAACAATATTTCGATATTTTTCATTAATTAATGCAAAACTGCTTTGATATTTGCAGCATTATCACCTATAATGACAAAGAACTTTTCAAGATCATGGTCTCTCATAACCTTTTCGATTTGCTCAGACAAATATGATTCTTCATGCCTGTTTTCTTTTGACATGACAAAGCCAACACTAGGTTGTGGTTTCGAAATCACGAAATTTATGATTGACTCATTTCTTATATTGCTCCAACCATCACATTGCAAATGAAGGCGCTTTGATTCCTTCAGCTGTCTCTTAACCTCACACTGCATTTCTGAGTATTCAGCATCTAAATATGTTGATGCAAGGCGAAAACGTGAAGGTAAAGAATACGAAGGTCTAATTTTCTTTTAAAAAGTCAATCCATAAAGGATGCTCTCCCAATGAAAATGGACTTTCACTGAAAAATATAGCTTTGGCCAGATGTTGGTTTAGCATTTTCTATCATAAAATAAGTGAATATAGATTATTAATAATTCTTATAACTTAAAAAAAGGGATTACAATTGCAAGGCCCAATAGCTCTTAAGCATAATTCATTAATTCATACCTGTAAAAAATTCTTAAATCAACCCTTCAAATCTCAAATTATTTTATTTTATATAAAAAGTTTGAAACATTTTTTATTGTATGTTTTATGTATTAGAAACCCGTCTTTAAATTTATAAAAATTGTTTTTCCTTTTTTTAAATTTGAAATTGAGACTTAAAAGTCCTGTTGGGACATAATTTTATCAATATCTATTTAGAATATTAATAGATATGATAATATTATGCTAAGTATTGTAATATTTAGTATATTATATAATAATGATAAAATTTTTATATTGAATCAGTTATTATAATCAGTAATAAACAAAATGAGAAAATTTAAAATTAAAATGTGATTTATTGTGGTCTCAAGAGACCCAGCAGAACTTTACAAGTCCCATAATAAAAGCTTTCATTACTCAAAAAAAAAAAAAAGGATTTTATTCTTAAAACTACACAATTAGTGAAATCTATCTCTCTGTCGTTAATACATGTTTATATATATCTCCAAAGAATCAGACATCCAGTCCTTAGAAAATAAGCGACAGTTATTCATCAATAAAGTCCATTTCAAACAATGTATTGGTAAACAGCCGTCTAAATTATTACTGTATGAAATGCGCTTCTTCTGCCTTGTAATTTTAGTATGTAAATCAAGCATTAAGCTACAAATACTTAAAATTCAGTTTTGTTTTTATTGCATAGTTATATATTTTTGGGAGTGAGCGAATTTATTAATGGACCTTTGAAGTCTTGTCAGAACTGAAGAGATTAAAATCTCTGAAATCTGAGATACATGATTTATCTGAAATGCATGATTTTTTCATAACTTCCTTTTATTTGGAAAAGTTTACATAAACTTCCAAAGAGTAATATTTTTTCTTTTTTACCTGCCAGAATTTAAAAAACTGGGAAATTGCAAAAATTCATATAAATAATTGTAAAAAGTATATTGGAATAGTTGACAAAAAGACAGTTGAGAGGTAATGCTTTTTGAAAATTTGCTTTTCTTAAATGCATGCATAATTTCATTGATATGCTTACATTTCATGGTTCATCCATGCGGTCAACAAATGAAGTTAAAAGTGTTGATGAATCACCAAAAGAGGAGCTAGCCGACGTTCCAGGTTTAGAAGTTGTTATATCTCTAGACGATGTACTTGGAATGTCACTAGCTTGGGGGGGGGGGCTCATCAGGATCAACATTATTAATTCTTTGAGATTCTTGCACAACTTTTGCACTCTGATTTAAAACTTTTTTAAGCCAATGGGGCATTTGAAGCATTTTTTAATATGTCTCTCCATTTTATTCACATTCGCATGTTTATATTCAGTATTACAGTACTTACACTGTACACTTTTATCTTTTTTAACATTAAAAAAGTTTCATGCAGGTCTTTTTTTTTAACTTGAGTACTTAAAAGATATTAAGAAACATTGGGACAACATTACAGTACTGTTAAAACAAACTAATACTCACTGTTCACTAAATGAAAATCAAGCCAAACAAAATCAAAACAAAAACTATTTAGTATATGAAAATAGAATAGGAAGCTTCACTGTTGCCATCTATATAACATAAATGTTGTTAAGAACATTTATTGCATTCTAAGTTGAAAATACCCAGTTTTTGGGTATTTACCAGGCCTTGGATAAATACTCAAAAAAATATATACTTACCCAGTGGGTATTTACTCACGCCATATCACTGTGTGTAAGTCATCATTTTAAAAAATAAATTTTTTGCTAACTATTTCACTTAGAGATACAAGATTTGTTTTATTAATATTCTTAGGCAAAGAGCAATATCGGGAGGGACAAGGAGGGACTGTATAAAAATTAAATTTTGTATTTTATTATGTGTACAACCCCCAGTAAAAAAATGCCATATCTGAAAGCTATTCATACTTTGACGAACTTTTCTAATTGGAGGTATGTTCTGATCACTTACTGTTTAAAAAATAATTGCCTTAACATCTGTTTTGAATCACCCGGTATATATTAATTAATTAATTTTTTTTTGTTGTGAAGATTTCTGTTCACAGTAATTCAAAAAATGTGAAAAGTGACTTAATGAATTTTCTCTTATAGTTAGTTGTGTACAAAATAAAGATTTACCCAATTTTCTGCAAAATTTTATATGATGCAGTGTTCTGAACATTTACTCTACTAGAAGTGTATATTATCATGCTTTGACGCGTACCTTTTAAGAAATAATGCAACTTGTGCAGTTTTTAAAGAATTTTACTATGCCAGATTTAAAAAAACGTCTCAACAAGCCATATGTGCTTATGCTAATGGTTAACTGATAAGCATTATTCAACATTCTGGGAGAGAAAAAAATGCTCAAAAAAAAACCCCCCAGAATGTACAGTATTTTCCTAATTGGACAGCGCATTACAAAATTTTGTAATTCTATTTGTGCATTACTTATTTCTATAGTACATAGTACAGTTTGTGAAAAACTATTCTGAATTTTTTCGTGTTTACTATTCAAAAGTAGTGGGGTAGTTCTTGAATAATCCAAACCACATGACTGGTAACATTGCTTTGTGTAATGAGTAATAACATTACATTAGAGGATGGAGAAAGTAGTGTCATTTTTTCATGTCAGTATTCACCTAGCCAAAACTTCTGAAACTAACAATACAAAATTACGTGGCATGTAGGTAAGTTTTTTAACATAAGTGCTAGATTATCTAAAAAGCCATTTCAGACCATTTCGCAATTTGTCCTTCAATTAGGGTGAGTACCACCTTCCCTTTTTTTCCCATACCTTTCTTAGAGAAAGAAAAAACAGCTATCTATGAAATTCTTCATTATAAAATGTATCAAAAATGAATCCATTGCTTGGGCACAAATGTTTTGTCATTTAAAAATTTGTGAAATATTTATTTTTTTCAGTTTAATGTAAAAATATGACAATACTTTCTGGCTCATACTAGTGAATATATAGTGTAACTTTGAGAAAGTCTAGTAAAAGCATTTTAAACTTATTACTATTGCAGCCTTAAGTATCATTGAAAAGTAAACATTTTTTTGTACTTTTAAGGAATAGTCACTGTAAGGAGTTTGTTGTTCAGAGGCTAGCCGCTACTCTAATTGCAATGAAAAGTTTAGTTCCATTAAAATATCACCTGTCATTAATTGTGTTGAGGTACAATTATTGGAGTTTTCACTGCATAATTAACTCCCATTGTTGTATAAAGTTATTTTTAAAAATATTTTAAAAAAATGTTTACATTTATATAAATTTTCTCATAAATAATTATGAATAATTTAGAATTTGTTGTATATTATTTCTGTTGCAATTGAATTGAACCAATATATTCTCTTTTGTAGGCTGCTGGTGGATTTTTGTTCGTTATTGATTGCGAATCGGGTAAAATAATATTTATTTCTGATTCAGTGGCACCAGTTTTAAATCAATACCAGGTAATTAATTTCATAACTAACAATGATTCTGAAATATTTCATTTCCCCCCCTAAGATGTAATGGCAACAGTTCCATAACAGTTAACATCATCTGAATATATATATCTAACAACCAAATGTGATTTTACGGTCTCTTTTGATTAATTTTATGTAACTCATATTTTTAATAATTTAGTATTACAGTAATCCCCCCCATAACACGGTACTCTTATAACGCGTTTTCATATTACGCGATTTCATGTCCCTCGTATAGCAATTGTTTTCCCCCATATAACGCGGGGATTTCTCACGTTATAATACATACGATCTAGTGAATTTAAAATAAATCTTCAATACTGTCTTGAACCATATGTAAAAATTCAGAAAACATAGAAAACGAACAATCATTAGACAGTGAAATTTCAATTAATATAGACGAACAAGAAGATATGTTCTTAAGTAAAGAGAATAACAAAGCTTCAAATTGTGAAATATTTGAAGATTTTATTATAAAAAGATGTCGTCGGAACGTTATTTCAGATAGCTCCGACAGCGAATAAACATGTAACATAACTATTTTTAGAATTATGTAATTTTTTTTTTTAATTAACTGTTTTTTAGTTACATATGTGTAAGTATTTTATTTAAAATGTTCATAGTTTGATTTTAATAAGATGCACATATTTCGCACATATTTAGTTTTTCCTTAATATTCGATTTACTTGAATCATTTATACATAACGCGTTATACGGGGTCATAGAGCGCGTTATACGAGAATACTCGTACAACGCGTTTTTCTATAACGCGGAACGAATCTACCGTGTTATAGGGGGGGGGGATTTCTATCTGACTTGTTTTATTCACAATAATAAATAGTTTAATGGAATTTATAAACAATTTGCTCATTCAAGTTTTACCAGTGTGATAGCAAAAATGTAAATTTTCAAAATAAATGCGCGGGTAGAAAGGAAATATTAATTTAAAAAAGGTAATGCTTTTTAAAATCTTATAAGCTTGGGTCATACTTTGATCCTTATTATAAATGAAAATTTAACAAAAAATATTTTCTCATATAAGAGTGCTCTACCCCCTAGAGTACACTTCAGATTTACGGGTTCATTTTCTCTTAAAATGCATGTATTGAGCTTTTCTTATTTATTTATTGTCAATACAACTTTTTGTGTTTTTAAATGTAGTATTTAACTTATTTAATTATAAACATATGCACACAAATGAAATAATACATTTTATATACATTTTTAGGATGACTGGTTAGATGCTTGTATATTTGATCTTGTACATCCTGATGATGTAGAAAAAATTAAAGAGCAATTATCTACCCAAGAATCGCCTAATGCTGGAAGAATATTAGATTTAAAAAGTAATAATTTATTATCTATCTCATGCATGTGTGTGCATAGTTACATACATGATTGCTTTTCAGCAAATTGTATCTGATATATTTTTCTTTCTTAAAATAGCTGGCACAGTTAAGAAGAAGACCATCAGTTCTAGTTTTTGAAATGTCTCCTTTGATGTACTTTATTCTAGCTGAATTTGCTGTTACCACTATTAAAAAAAACAATAATCTAATGCAGAAAAATAAATTATTGTAAAGGATGTTCCTTTTAAAAATTGATAGGCATCACAAGATGTTTAACAGCTTAAAAATAAACTAATGGTGTTATACTCTCAGAAAAAAAAAAATTATTGTTCTTCAACAAATGCACTACGCACTTAAATTGACAGTGAATGAATGTCTTGTGCAACTTTACAAAGATAATCTTAAGCATAGAAATCAACTTCAAACATTGCCCAAAGTGTATCTGTTTAGAGAAATATTTCGAAATTCCATATATGTTTGATTTTTTCCTGAATGTTTCTTAACTCTTACAAGTTGACTATCTATGATCCTGCATATTAGTTTCAAAAGAGTATCTTATTAAAGAAAAAAAAATAGTCACTTTCACAATTGTGTTCTTTAAAAAGCTGTTCAAAAATGTTTTGACAGAACAACTTTAAATGAAAATACTCATTGCTTGAAATTTTTTTAAAAAATAGCTTCCATGATACTGCCCTTGAGTTCCAGGAGCGGTTTTATCTGTCGCATGAAAATTGGAAACATTCTGCCCGGTGCTATGTGTTTAAGTCATCTGCATTGTTTGAGGCAAAGAAACAGTTTGGATCACACCATCAATGAAAATGCTTATGCTGATGTACACTGTACCGGTCTTATCAAGAATTGGCCTCCTACTGGTGAGTATTGGATTCATGAACATTTTTAATAAAATCATTAAATGGGATTTTAAAAATTCTTGATCCCCCCCCCCTAAAAGGTATATTCCAGCTGTAATTATGGCTTTATACAGGGTGTCCCAAAAAGGTGGTAATAGGTTTTAATTCATTATCTATCAGAGATAAGTGGGCAATGTGAATTGAAAAAATCTTCAAAATAAGGTCGCAAATATTATTCCATTAAGAAAAAATTGCCCCTTCTTAATTTTCAAGAAGTTACACTTTCTAAATTTTTATACGACCCCTGTACAAAAACATTCACAATTAGTAAAATGTGCCCCTGTCTTGTTGCTCTAATATTTCATTTTTATGGTTGAGATATTTTAATTACTTTAATAATTACTTTCTCTAATCGTCTAAATCAGAATATATTTTTTTTTCCCTTTCTAATGTCTCTTTGCAAAAGAACACGCATCAGTTTGTTTTCTCACGACTCTTCTGCTCTGTCGTTTAAAAAAAATAATAATAATGATACCTCTCTCGTTTGCATATGCAGTCGTTTTCTGGCCAGCTACAAATTCCTGTAGTTTTTATCTTCCGCTGTGTGAGGCGTTAGTTGGGGCCTCTTGAACTTTCCTGAATTCAAGAGATTTCTACTTGTACCTTTTTTTTTTTTCATTGCGTTATGTAAAGGCTTTTCGTAATGGTTTTTCTATTGGGCAGTTGGAACTCAATGTTGTCAGGTAGCTCACTTTTAAGTGAGGCGACCTTCGCCACCAGTACGTAGGCTGGTAGTTCTAATGTCCAGATAAGTCGTCGGAGAAGGCATTTTTGGTAATGAAGTTTCAGATTTTTTATTACACACTGGTCCATTGGTTCCCTAGTAGCAAACGGCCATCGGTTCCTGAAATGCCGATGATCGGACAGGGAGGAAGCGCAGCGCGCGCCATGCAAGGTTCTTCATCGCGTCGGGGGCTCTTATCTCGGATTTTGCTCGGGCATGTCCTCTCCCGAATAGTAGGGTTGGATCATCGACAAGGGGGGAAAATTCGGCGTAGAGCCGTTGAAAAGCCGATGCGATTGGGGTTATATTCATCTCGGAAGAGCAAACACCTTGCAACTTAGGATGTGAAGCCTATGACCTTTGATAAAAGTTTTAAACTGAACAATCGATAAAAATTGGGGTATATCTCAGCTAGATAATTTTTTTTAAGTAAAAAAAAACAAATTCGAAGTTCTTCCTCTTCTCTTTGAATTTTAATGCTGCCATCTGAACTTCATTTTTCAAGCTTCCGAGACTTGGTTTCGAACTGGAGAACTAACGCTTGGTAGCCGAGCATTCTAACCACTAGACGGGGGTCTGACTCGTTGTTGGTGAGACTAAAATTTGAAGTGATTGTTGTTTAAAGTTCGGAATTGGAACATTAAAGTTTCTAAATAAATGAAACTAGACTTTTCCTGTACACTACTCAAAATAAAAAAGATTTTGCGATTTCTATCCGTTTTTAAGCATTTGGGACCTGTGTACGGCCGTAAAAAAAAAAAAGTTTGTCTGTCTGTCGTTCTGTCTTTTCTTATTCTCACATCACGTAAAACTGACTGAAGCGAATAAAATTTGTTGATATGATAGGTGGTCACTTAACTTAAAGTATAGGTTTCGAATTTTTAAAAATATTCATTATAATGAATATTTTAAAAATCTCTCTATAGATTTTGAGATTTTTCGAAGATTGTTTCAAACTGGGTAAATTTTTGTTCGCACATCACGTAAAAGTGACTAAAGCGAAAGGAATGAAATTTACTGACATGATAGGCAATCACTCACCTTAAGCTATAATCGTCGGATTAAACAAAAAAAATTAGATTTTGAGATTTTTTCTGAAAATCGTTTCAAATTGCGTAAATTTTTGTCGGCGCATCACATACGACTTAAGTGAATGAAGCAAAATTTAGTGACACGATAGGTGGTCGTACAATTTAAACTATACCCCTAAAGTTTCTTAAAATTTTGATTAGATTTTGAGATTTTGCGAAAACTGTTCAAACTGCTTAAATCCCATCTAGAAAATGTTTGCACTTCTTGTGCAAAAAATTTGCATATAAAGTAAATAATTTGAATAGTTTGAAAAGTATACACTTTTTGTGCACAATTTTTGACAATATAGAATATTCACTTTTTAGTATGCATAAAAACTTTGCACAAAAAGTGCATGCTTTCAAAATATTAAAAAATATCCACTTTTTATGCACAAATTGTACACAATCTATACTTTTTTTGCAAAAAAAGTGAAAGACATTTCTAGCTGGGTATATTCATCTCGGAAGAGCAAACGCCTTGCAACTTAGGATGTGAAGCCTATGACCTTTGGTGAAACTTTTAAACTGAGCAATCGATAAAAATTGGCACATATATCGTTGATTTGCATATTAGCTTGTTTATTTCTTTTATTGTATCAATTAATTCATGTACTTTCATATGCATATATAATTTTATAACTGAATATCCTTTTCTTCAAGGCTGTTCTAGGGAAGAATGCAAGTTTTTGAATGAAATGTCATTAAAAATTTACACAAAGGAAAATTTCTTATATATATATATATATATATATATATTAATTTCGCACTTTTTCAGGAAACTTCCAGAATTTTTAGTCGCTGACAAATTTTATTTTAAAAATATTCCTTGTCTCCCCTCTTTGACAGAGTCTGACTAAGGCAAGGTGCCCTTTTAGCTAGCACAAGATAGATACATACAGGAGAACACGACAAAGCTAAGAGCAGGAAGAGGACAACATGATTCAGCATTTTGTCGCCAGTCTTGTCTTCCCGCGTAATAGCTTAGCCAATCAGCAACCTTAAAACAAACATATGGTGTGCATATGATGCTCTTTGCACATTAATGAAGGAACGGAGATATCGAGCCGTTCAGCTACTTGGGAGAAAGACCGATATAAACATGTTTGCTCGCTTTACCCTTCGCAATCTTGAAAGCGCCTATCAGATCTCAGTGTAAAGATTCGATCATCGGGAAAAGATGAACATACGAGAAATTAAGGATGATCAGTAATGATCAGGCGATGAATAGCCGATGCACCGATTATAGGCCTGGTAAAGCCCGAGCAAAGATTGCTGCTAGGGTTGTAATTTTGAAGTGGTGTTTGGAAGAAGAAAAAACAAATTAACATTTGATAATTTTGAAGACACATTTGTATGAGCCGGGCAATTGTCCAAAGTCAAAGCAATTTTTCTATTTTGATCTATCTCTCATGTGCTGGTGGGAATTCCAAATTTAGCTGAAATGTCTTTTTTGCACATTCCACAATCTACATTCTTCAGCAATTCAACTTTATCCACAACTCTAAGTGATTTTCATTTAAACATTGTAATCGAGAGAAAATGTAAAAATTCAAAACGAATTTAAGAAACACTAACAATCTTCACTGAAATTAAGCAGATTTAGGAGTGAGGAATAATCATCTCACAGAAGAAGGGGTAGCTAGGAAACTGGTTTTATAACTGTTGTGCTTTAACTTGGCGTGCTACCAAGAGAGCCGCAACATAAACAGAACACATGGCAAACGAAATTCAAAAACGAGTTGGGGGAATTTAGAAATTCTAGAAACGAACAATAAACTTTTGTCCACCGCTCAACCCCAGCTGACTTCTAAAGTTCGTAGTGACATTCAATGACCTTCCTTTTCCCATGACCTTCATTTTTCGTTAGGCAAGGGGTTCTAAAGTGGAATAGAATTTTCCAATATGGCGTGAAAAAAATTTCGATATACAGAGTTTTTTTTATATATAAAAACTTTTTCTATGTAATGAATATTGAGATTTGCTAAGAGTTCGATATATGGAAAATTTTGATATATGGAGGCTCGATATATGGAGGTTTGACTGTAATTATAAACCAGACTTAAAGGGACAGAGTATTACAACAGAAAACTAGCTAAGCTATTGAAAAAAAATGTAACGGTTGACTTAAAATGGCCTTAAATCAAAACAAAAGGATTTAAAATTTACAACTCCAAAGATCGTTAGAACATAGAATATGATTAAATAGAACAAAAAATAGAAAATTTAAGGTTATTATTCAACAAAACATAATTAAAAGTTAATTAGTTACAATTACTAACCACACACTATATTGACATTACAAAATTACAAAGACTATCATATCTTAAATTTAAAACCAGAATATTACAACATTGAAACAAAAGTAAATTATTTAGTATATAAAAACACCACATATTAAATTTATATTAGAAACAGTATCACAAACCTAGTTCAAAACATAATAAATTTTTCTGATATGGTGGTCACCAACATTAACTCAAAATTCTACAAATCTGATGTGGTGCAATTTTTTGTAGGGGGGGGGTAGAGGCCTACTGAACAAAATAATGATTAAAAAGCTTAGTCACTCTTGCAAAAACACTTTGGAGGGAAGGAGGGCAGGCCTTCTTGAAAAAATCTGATTTCAATTGTCTTTTGCTAAACTGAAAAATATTACTAGCTCTGCCCTTGCTGGAGGGTCCCACAGTACTTTGATGCACAACATTTTTTTTTCATGTATAAACATCTATACATCTATATTTCATTTTATTCTCATGTGCAGTTTCTTCTTACAAAATATTAAAAGTTAAATTTTTTAAATAAAAAAAGTAATCTTATGAGTTATGTTCCTAG
Source organism: Cheiracanthium punctorium (assembly GCA_038373885.1). Classification (NCBI taxonomy): domain Eukaryota; kingdom Metazoa; phylum Arthropoda; class Arachnida; order Araneae; family Cheiracanthiidae; genus Cheiracanthium; species Cheiracanthium punctorium. Next base: position 22,248 of record JAWZYV010014457.1, on the reverse strand, counting down.
TTTATTTTCTGGCTGTATGCAGCTAATAAGATAGAATCATTTTTTCCTGGTTTGTTTTTTCCTGTATGTATCAAGATACTGTAACACTAGTTGGTTTCTAACATTTTACCTGGAAAAATACTTAAAAGACATTATAAAAGGATTATTCATCTGCCGAAGATTTTTTTTTCATCTTTTATTTTAACCATTAGAATGCTTATTTTTGAAACTAAATATGGCATGTAATACTTATTTTTCTGTCAAATGTTTCTCAAGTAAAAATAGGATTATAGCCCAAAATCAGTCTTTTTGTGTTCTTTTATTTTTACACCTAAAGAATAGTCTTAAATTTATGATTTATCGTGATCTTGGATTTTATGAAATCACTTAAAATCCTCTTTTTAGCTAATCATGGCCTTTTTTTTACTTTATTGAATGTTCTTCATATGACATATTTGATTTTGTAAGCAGTTGATACATTTGAAATCATTTGATTAATTATTTTCTCAACAGGTGTTGAGATGGAATGTTTGGACCCTGAAGATGTCCATGGAATTAGCCATTCTTACCTATTTGCCGTCGGAAGACTTCAAGATACAAGTACTCCCAATAATAGTGACAATATCGATTTAAATTCATCTTATGAGTTCATATATCAGCTTAACACCAAAGGAAAGTTTATATTTATTGATCAGAGGTTAGAACTAACTTATTATAATCTACTGTACACTGTTTTCTCACAGTGAGTTGAGCTATGTCAGTGAAGTTTTAAGTAGGGTCCCATTTAAGTTTATTAACAAGTACAGTTCAGAAAGAAAAGCAAAGAAACTGACTTTTAACTGAAAGCCATTCAGAAGTATTGTTGTTATTGTCAAGTTCTAGTACTATGTTTACTTCACTGTAGTGACATAACAATAACTGAAATAGCCCTTTTGACAGTACCTTTTGACAGAGTATTGTTTATACTCATAACAATTGAAGTTTTATTATTTTGTTATTGATCATATCATCAGAACATGACCAAATTAATATGAGACTACTCCTATGCGGTATCCCCTTTCCAATAAAAAAGATCATCAAAATTGGTCCATGTGGTAAAAAATCATCGTAGAACATTTACAAAAAAATTGCATAAAAAAATTGATTCCAACAAATTGAGAACTGCATCTTTTTATTTTTTTATTATTTTTTTTAATCAGTTAAAATGAAAAGTTTCCAGATTTTGGCAATATAACAAATTTCTCAGGAGCAACCACCCTCCATTCTGGAGAAAATCTGTTGTTAAGAGAGAAGTGGTCGCTCAGATAAATATAAACATTTGATAGTCAAAAAAAGTAAAAAAATATTGTTTGTGTTGTTTTTTTTATGAAATTTATGTTTTAATGCATATAAGCATATATAGTTACATAAAAAATAGTTTTTTAATTAAATTTTTTTATAAATATTAAAAAATTTCAGATTTTTTTCCACTGACAGTACTTTTCTCTTCGTTTTATTTCTTTACATCTAACAAAAAAGCATTTATCTTGATATTCTTCATGATTTTTGAATTTTTCACAGTAAAATCTATTTGTGTCGATGTCTCCTGGGCTGTCATTGTAAGTTCAACCAGTTCAATCACATCATCAGTTACAAACGCAAAGCCACATAGAGTAAAATCCCACTAATCCGCCCCCACAAATGCGACGAAAAGTCGTAAAAAAAAAAAAAAAAAAAAAAAAAAAAAAAACGGAGGAGGCCCTTATACGGGATTAAAAGAATACAAGTTTCATATCTTATTAATCTGCCCCTCTCCCCAAAACACGACGAAACTCATTCAAAAAAGTGGAGTGGATGCTTTCATAGGATTAATAGGGAAAAGTACAAGTACTACATGTGTATTAGAGGCATGTCAATAGCCGATATTTTAAAAATGTGCAGTCAGTTTCGTGTTAATTTGGAAAAGATAGAAACATTATGTACTTACTGTTTATTAAATATTAAAAGGAAGAATGTGTCGGTTGCCGATGTGCTATTGCCAACCAACAATGTATGCATGCACATATCTTCCTCACTTGAAAAGAATACTCATCAAAAGATTCATCATCATCCTCCTCATTGAATAAGAGATGCAACATTTTGTCATTCAAATTAGCAGTTGATGGACTAACAGCTTCTGCCAACTTCTTTTTAAGGCATTTGAAATTCTGCAACGTTTAAAAAATGTTTCAATTATTTCTTCAGATACTTTACTCCAAGCAAAGGACACCCAATGAGATCCCGCCTGGATGACTTTTTTAAGTTCCCTTTTGGAGTCTTTGACCTTGCAGCATACATGTTCGATCCATTTTGTAGTTAAATGACTTTTAAATGGCTTATTCCAAGACACATCAGCTAGCTGAACAATACTGGTTAATCCACCTGGAATAATAATTAGCTCCGTATTTACACTTCTCATTGCCTCGTGAACCTCCTGTTTAGTATGAATCGTAGCTTTATCTAAAATTAGCAGGCGGGAAACATCATCTTCATCTGGCCCTCAAATTCTACTTATCCAAAATTGTAATTTTTCAGAATTCATCCACCCATTTTTAGTGGCCGTCAGTTTTATGTTGTCGAGAATTCTCAAGGCATTGAAGACCATAACAGGGATTTTTCCACTTGGCTCCTTAAATACCATAAAAGTTGCCATTTTGTAGCCAGTAGCCCGTGCACATAAAGCATCAGCGAAGCCGCGCTTTTTGCAACCTGTATTAACGATTTGAATCGATGACTCGCCCCGTATATTATTTGTTCTACATGGGGGGAGGAGCAGTCAAACCGAACCATTGTTTGAACTATGTTGCCTGTATTAAAAGGAGTGAGATCTTTTTGATATCTGCAAACATTCACAGATTGCAGAAAAGAAGATATTTTTTCTCTTAACTCCTCAAGAGTCTTCTCCCGTTCATTGGCCGCTATTCGCAGGATGACGTTAAGCCTTTTCTTCTATCTGGAAAGCAACATGTCCGATGCTTTAAAGTCCCTTAATCCAATGCCTTTGCTATGCAGAGAGCCTCTTTCTGCGGCATTTTATTGCTAACAGCATGACCCCTTGCGCGCTCCAAAAATTCAAACAATGAATCATCCAGGTCTTCGGAAATTGGCGAGCGGCCTAAATCAAGCTTCCGTTTACTTCGCCCTCGCCCGTAATTGTTTTGAAACAACTCATTTTCCCCAACCTGGGGGACAATGACTGCTCAATGACTGCTCGTTTTCTGCATGGGCGTTCATCCACTCATCGTTAACTTACCGACTCATCGAATTAGGACATCGGCAAGAGCACTTTTGATTTTCTGCAATAGATGATTTTTTATTTATGAATAGAGGCGATCTAACGAGCAATTTCGCCAATGGGAAACCGACAAACAATTTTTTATCCGAAACTGCAACTGTATAGTCATCGGGCCTTGCACGTGTCCCAGTGGTTTACACTTTACCTAAATTCCTATAAATATTTGAGTAATTCAGATGTGCCTTTGGATAATCTAAGGGAAATTTTGAGCAATTCTTGAATTAATCGCATAATTTACTTCAAATTTCTTATATTGCGGTTGGGACGGGGGAGGGGGGGTGGTATCCTCCCCCTTGCCCCCTCCCACAAAATTTAAATTTGAAAAGAAATATTTACAAAAAAAATGTAAGTGTTTATTATATAAAATCGTTTGTAATATTTAAATAATTAAAAAAAATGTGTTTAAAAAAAAGAAAAGAAAATCTATTTGAGCGTCAGCTGCATTATAAGACTAGCGGAAACTTCATTAAAATGAGCAACTCTTTTGAAATGTAATGTAAACAGCAAGAAGAGAAATCTGTTAATTTTTAAAAGTTATCCAAGAAATATGAAAGTTAAAAATCACAATAAAATTCCTATACAATTTGCAACATTATTTTTTAATTATTAATTTTGAATGTTTTGCAATGCATGTTATGCTACTGACATACATTGGTAAAAAGTGAAATTAATTTCTTACCAATCGAATAATTTGACTATTATTAATAATAGCTGAACATCACTTTGTCAAAATTTCTCCCCCAAGTCCCAATTTGAGACAAAAATCACGGGTACTTACATCTTTGGCTGATGCATGATAAGTCTGGATGGCCTTGTGGTAGAGCGCTAGTCTGTGAGTCCATACATTCAGGATTCGGGCCTGGCGAAGGAAGAATTTTTTTTTTCAGAAAAACGGAAAGTTAGCATCCAAAAACAGTAAACATAATAAACAGAACGGACATTTTTTGAAAATTTTGCTGCCATTCGTTTATTTTTTATTAAGAAATATATTTTAAACAGTTTATCGGTTTCTTTTCGTTATTTCATCGGAGACATCGGGAAACGATGATCGGCTTTATGGCCCCCTGAGCGGACATTTTGTACCAGTTGCCGATGAAATTTCCCCTTTTTTTGATGAAAAGCCGTGATCGGCCATTGCTCCCTCTCCTCGTATTAAACTCACCTGCTCTCATCGACCAATGGGTTATTGCTACTAGGGTTGAGTGTCTGAGTAATGCTCAACTTCTTGGATGGTGGCCATGAAACCATTCTAGATTTTATTAAAGAATATATCGTCAAAACTGCTGTGTGGAACATTGCTAGATCTTGGGATGAAATATCCGCTGACATTTAAAAAAATGCTTGTCACAATTTATGGCCGGCAACTATATTTTTTGACGACGAGGATGCTGCCATGGAGGCCAGTTTTGAGGGATTCCAATAGTCCAAAGAAAAATAAGTTTCTTCAGTTAAATGAAATATGTTTTGGAATTTGGAGATTGTACTACGTTGAATGAAAATGACATAACTGAAGTGTTACATTATGACGATAATGCACCTATCGTCAACCAATTAACAGATGGTGAAATGTGCAATATGGTTTTAAATCAAGACAATATCACTGCCTCTAACAGTGAGTAAAGTGAAGAAGATGATGTTGTAGAAGATAAAATTCCGATAAGAGCGATTTAGTTGGAAATCTGGATTCGGTGATAAAAGGACTTGAATAGAGGAACTTTATAACTGAATCGGAAATTATGTCCCTTTATAAAATTAAAAAGAAAGTTTTAGCACAAAAGCCAAAAATTAAAATAGGTTACATTGAAAGAAAAGTCCAATAAATCCAAATAAAATATTGATAAGGAGATATGAAATTTAATTCTTTATATTACACCCGACTCTTTGTTTAGATGATGATTTCTGCTTTATTTAATAATTGCAGTTCCAGCATTCTGAGTAGTAAACGTAGTAGTAAACGTTGAGTAGTAAACTTTAAACATCACGATTATTTTTAATTTATTGTTAATTTTTTCCCAATGATTCAAAGATTTTACCTTTTATGAAACATAATTTAACTCTTTTATACAAACATTTATCCGTATTCTAAAACATTTCCAGGTGAATTTCTTATCCCCCACCCACCCCCTCCTTTCCAACGTCTTAGTTGGGGAACATAATTTTTTTCCTAATTTTTCTCTCTCTCTTTCTTTTTTTTTTTTTAACAAGCTCAGTTATCCGAAAAATTTACGTATACGTAATCGGACGATACGAAATAATACGTATTTTAACTTTAAAGCTTAACACCTGTCAATTTATATTCATGATCCACAATCCGGAAAAATGCAACATCCGTAATCGCCGAAGTTGCGAGGATTCTGGATTTTCTGCTGTAGTTTAAAAAATTGAAATAATTGGACATAATCAATGGCAAAGCACCAATATTGTGCATTTTAGTAATCTTAACAATACCAGTAAGGGCTTAAGAAAACAATTTTTTAATGTTTTATAAAGACACACACACACATATATATATACCGGGTGATCCAAAAGTCAGGACAAACTTTAAAAATTCATTAAAAAAGAGCAAATAATGATAGAAAATTTTGGTTTGCACAAATAGGTTTAGGGTATCATGGGATTTTTTTTTAATGACAAGAAAGTTTGTACTTCCAAATGTTACCGGCAGGTGGCGCTGACATGCACAATGGGAACCAAATTTCCAATTTAAAAAAATCCGAAATCTCTGTAATGCTTTCTACGCAAACTGCAATTTTGTATCATGAACTTTTTACTAGCTTTTGATGCATCCTGGGTGCACCAACGTTTAAAAATTCATTAAAAAAGAACAAATAATAATAAAAAATTGCAGTTTGCATAGAAAGCATTAAAGAGATTTCGAATTTTTTCAAATTGGAAATTTGGATCCCATTGTGCATGTCAGCGCCACCTACCGGTAACATTTTGGAAACTACAAACTTTCTTGTCATTAAAAAAAATCCCATCATACCCTAAACCTATTTGTGCAAACCGCAATTTTCTATCATTATTCGCTCTTTTTTAATGAATTTTTAAAGTTTGTCCTGGCTTTTGGATCACCCGGTATATATATTACATCATACATATTTTACTTATCACTCATTTTATTTTTTGTTATAGGGTGCAAAATGTTCTTGGATATCAGTCTCAAGAACTTCTAGGCAAAATTTTATTTGATTATATCCATCCCAAAGATGAAACACATGTGAAAGAAAATTTTGAGAAAGGTATAATTGTATCAATAATTACATTTGTGCATTGTATTCACATCGAAAACTCTGATGTAATAAACTTTTGAGTGTATCATTTATAAATACGTTTGTTAAATAAATGAATATTCACTATCACATTAAAAACATAAGCATTTATAATGACATTAAAAAATCAAAAAGAACTTCTATAGTTATTCTATTAAACTAAAAAAAAGAGAGGTTTTTAAAAAATTTGAATTTATGATAGTACAGAATGTCCCCAAACATTGACCTAGCTTTTATTCTTTAAATATTGATCATAAAGACATACAATAAATTACAAAGATATGTAAAAAGGTACACAATTTTATGGTATCGATTAAAATTTTCAGGAAATAAAGTCTAAAATATACAAAATTTCAATTTTTAAAAAGTCCCTGTACAAAAGAATTCCCTATTAGTAAAATGTTCTCCATACATTAATGAGGTGATGTATAAAGTTGCAGCCTACCATCATAATACTGTATGACCCCTAAAATGCAATCACTTGAGGCAAAATATTTCCTTCCAAAAACCATTGAAAAGTGGTTTAAGTCAGCATATATTTTCATATGTCCGACACTTTTGAAGATAAATCGCTCAAGTTTTGTGAATCACCTTATTAATGTATGGGGCACATTTTACTAATTTGAATTTTTTTTGTATGCGGGGGGGGGGGCATATAAAAATTAAACTTTGTATTTATTTAGATTCAATCTCCAGAAAAAATTTAGTCAAAACCATAAAATTCTGTACCCTTTTTAAAGAAAATTGTAACTTTGTAATTAATTGTATATGTCTATGATGTTAAGGAATAAAAGCTTAGGTCAGTGTTTTGGATTACCGAGTATTTATTGTTAAAATAAATTATTGCATTTTTTGGAGAGCTAGAAATTCATAAAGCATTTGTTAATAGGTAACTTCCTTTTAAAAGAAAATAAATACATAATTTCAACCCATTCTCTTTATCCATAGTGTGTAAATTTTGATTTTATGGAAAAGTTTACTCTTCTCTTTTTTCTCTTAAGATTATTATTAATAAATTTATATATGATTAGGAAATTACTGACTTTGTTTATAAAGTAATCATTGAAATAAAATTCTGTTGGTTTGAAAATAATCTTCAGATGTAATATTCAGATGTAATATTTTGTTGTCTTATATTGCATATGTATTAGAAGCATTTGCTCCAGTGATGGAAATTGGTTGAATATTGCAGCTGAATCATACTTAAACATTTTACTTGTCATGTGGAAGTACGTATTTATATAGAATTCAAATTGCAATTCTGTCAGAGCTTTAAACAAACAAACAAAAACTAATTTTAAATAGTTATTGTGATTATATTGTTCATTTAATTTCTTTAATTTAACTCCTAGCTTTAAGAGATTTTATTGACAGAGTTAATTAACTATTATTGATCTGATAACTGCGTGGTTTAGCACACAGTTATTCATTTCCCCACACTTTCGATTTAAATCTTCTTTCAAGCAGGGTGTTTATCTTGGCAGTATGACATTGGTTGTAGATTTTAGACCCTAGTCTAAGTAGCCTTTGCGCATCAAATGACTGGCACATATTACTAAACCCTAAGCCAACTATTTCTAGCTCTTTTTAATAGTCCTTCCACCATCACATTGTCCTCTGTTTGACATTTAATGCTAAATTCAAAGCACATGCAATTTTAGCTAGTTCTATATCTAAAATGCTGAATAAATTTGGATTGTTTTCTGAATCTTTATACCAGAGGTATCTAGGCCGGAAAGTTCAATCTATTTATTACCAGACTGTCTATATACCTAGACTGTCTTGGTTTAGATTATTTACAAAAAATAGTTAAGATTATTTCAAATAAATTAATTTTTAGCAGGGTCTCTTGTCTATTACGAAAAGGGTCATAAAATTTAATGCAGTGAGATAATAGTCATAAGTTTTCTGTTAAAGCTCTAACTTGAAAATTAACATTTTTTAGTGTACATCTTTTGTATCCACACTGTAAAAAGCATTTTAACAATTTTATAATATGTGTTAAACTTCTTAGTAAATAAAACAACCTGGAAAAAAGAAACTACATGGTGTTCTTTGCCTAAAAAAAAATAAATAAATTCATTTAATTTATCTTTAAAAAATATTGAAGCAATTTTCAATATAGTTTCATTTTTTCCCCTCTAATGGGAATGAAATTAGCCTTTCTTATAGTTGTGGAAGCTCTGATAAGATAATTAGAACTAAGGACAACAGTTCTGATTATAACAACACTTTTCCAAGAGAGTCATGATGTAAAGATTAAGTTATTTTTTGGAGACATGTTTATGTTACTTTTTCCCCCTATTCTGAACACATTTCAGAACAGTTCTCTAACTTCACTCGATGTTCTAAGCTTGTATTGTGGTTTCAAAAACTCATTTATTAATACGTGTCGGTTGGCTTTCCATTTATTGTTTAATAAGTGTTTAGAAATTTTTTTTGGAAAGGTACTTGTGATGTTGAAATTAATGGTTTACATAATTCTATTTTATTAGATAATATAGTTTCATTTTGTTCCTTAATAATTGTAATTTCTTGTGCTACAAGTTGTTTTATGTGTTAATTCATACTCATTTCTTCATTTAGTGTTAGAAGGGAAATTATCAACTATGCTGATAATGTATCGCTTCCGAGCCAAAAACAAGGAGTGGATTTGGCTCAATAATATTAATAGTGTAACATTGCTCAAGCCACGTACCAGTCATGTTGAGTACATTGTCGGTACAAATAGATCTGCCAAGTAAGAATTATTGATCAGTTATTTGTATTATGTTTTCTCCTACGACTAATTCTGTGTGCAGATTTAATGCTTTTTTTATTTTGGCATATTTTATGATTTTATTTATGACATAATGTTATTATACAATTATTTTCATGAATTAGATAATTTTTTTTCTATTTTTTATTTGTTTCTAAGAAACTCTACTTTTTAAAGTTACTTTCTTTCATTGAGACTGTCTTCATTGTGTCTTCTTCCACTTGATGTTGCTAGTTTTAGCAAAACTAAAATATTATTTTATATTTATTCATGAATACAAATTGAATAATGGAAATATAAGAAATACCCACAAGATTACTCACCATGCTCATTAGGTCAGATGGATATATTTCCTCTTTGGTGATAAGTTAATGTAGCTCAAAATTTAAGAAAATGTACTTACACATGTATTTATTTAGTAAAAAATGTTATTCTTCTTCTGTTTTTTAAAGGGAATGAAATATATTAACCATAATATGAAATAGGAGACATTTAAAAGTATAAATAGCATTAAACATAGCAAAGGGCAGTGGCGGCTCCTCCATTTGAGCACATGAGCACATGAACCCCCAAAGGAAAAACTAAATACATTAGCAAATTAAATATTTTAAAATTACATACACTTTTAGATTTTTCTGAATTGAAAACGTGAGTGTTACTCTCCCACCCCCAGTGGCATAGCCAGAAATTTTTCATGGGGGGGGGGTGTTACGACTACTGCAACTCAAATATATGTATACGTGTGAGTGATAAATGACATATATTTGAGTGAATATACATTATATATGTATATTCACTCAAATTGAGTGAATATACGTGATTTGAATTTGAGTGAATATACATATATTTGTGAAGAATATACATTTTGTATGGCAAAAAATTCCTCGTGGGGTGTTGTGACCCCCTATCCTCCCCCCTCTTGGCTATGCCACTGCTCCCCCACTATTTTAAAATATTCTTATTATAGATAACACACTGCATTTTAGATTACTACAATACAGTATTTCCTTGATCACATCTGCGATCAGTGGATGTGATCAAGGGACTTCCGTTTTCAAAGATCAGTGGACCTGCTCTTTGAAAACTTAAGTAGAGCGAGTTGCAGGAGAAGTAACTGATCTTTGAAAAGGCGTTGCAGATATCAGTTCATTTGCACATTTTCAGTGAGTGCACAGACCATTTTTTGTGGTTATCTCTTCCGGATTCTCCCTTGGTTTGTTATGCTCGTTAGTTATGCCTTTTTTTCATATTTTCTTTATTTTTATCATTTTTCACTACAATATTTTTTACTAGTGTAAATAATTAAGTTGGCAGTAAAATAAGTGTTTCAGAGCTAAAGCAATTACATTTTTCTGTATTATCCCTTGAAAAAGAAATGAAATAATTAATCAAGACAATACCTTTGCTAAAACTTACCTTGGTGACGAAATGTAAGACCAAATATTACTTGTTTTCTTTCAGTTGCATGCATTGTTTTCCTTTAACTGCTGGAAACACAAATATATTTTAATTTTTAGGATGCTTCATATCTGCATGTTTAATTTACAAAATTTATTTTGTGAACCTTCATTTAAGACTCACGAGCTGCATTGGTAAAGGGCATTCTGAATATATGTTGCACCACATCCGACCAGTGTTTTTTGTTTGATCATGATAGTGAAAAGAAGGAAACAAATATGTTTCAGGCTTGCACTTGGCAAGATTTCTGAGACGTGAAAATTGTGTTTTTTGTTTTAATGGATGACCATTTCTAACTCACAATTAGTATAGATTACCATAAATGCATGCTTATTTTCAAATTAGAAATTTTTTGCCTTCTTTTTGATTGCTAGGTTTATAATTTTCCCAATACATGTACACACACACAGAAAATAAAAACAATTATATTCAATTAGACATAATAAACAATTATTACACAAACAAGATTTATAACTGCAAACTACAAGACAAAATTTCTATCCTGGAAAATATAAAGTATATAAGAAAATGTGCAAAGGAGTAGACTGTTAACTGAAAAATACCCATTTATATTATTGCTTATATGCAGCATATTATGTGGTAATTTCATTAAAATTATGTGTGGTCACAGCCAGGCTGTATTTGGCTGCTTTCAGCCAAATGCAGCCGAAAAATCTAATTTGTTTACTCTTAATTTCTGGCACAGCAAAATTTTTCAGTGACACTCTGGGGGAAAAAAAAGGTTTTTTTTTTTAAAGATATTTTTCTTCAAGTTTTGTAATTGATACAGGTTTATTGTTTATTTCAATGCATAGTACAACATGCAAAGAGAATTTTTAAGTTTTTTAAGTGCTTGACATAATTAGCTTGTGTTTATGTACCAAAATAACATGATTATTTCAAAATTCACAGTAAAAAAATATATATACAGTGAAACTTCTCGCGAGCTATCACCTTCCATTCTACGAAAAATCAGTTGTTAAGGGAGGAGGTTGCTTAAAGAAGTATAAACATTCGATAGACAAATAAATGCCACAAAAAATTTTAATTTTGTTATTAATGAAATTGCATACTAATACATACTGTATATATTCAAATCTGTGACTCACTTTTTCTGCCAAAATTTCAGTACTAAAAGAGTCTTAAAATTGCATACAAAACTGCTCCAGGAATGGAGTTGACTAAACTAAAATGTGTGCCATTTTCCGGAACATTTTCCACTTCAATACAGCAGACAAAAAACATCAAGGTACTGATGACGGAATTCAAGGTACCAGAAAAAAAAGACTATCATGCCACTTATGAAATGTCACATTTCAGGCTCCCAGCAGAATGGATTATTGTTACCTAGTCTATCACAAATGAAACTATTTGAAAGTCATTTTTTAAATATGTTCAGACAGGGAACTGAGTCTGGTGCCTTAGAGAGGGTTGTGTGGTCTATTCCAGAGGATCTTTTAACATTAAATATATAGGGTAACAAATTGGTGCCTTAAAATATTGGTTGTTGGAGGAGGGATTTGCTTATTAGAGGTGATCACTCGTAGAAGTTTCACTATATGTGTGTGTTATCAATAAGATTTAGCAGTTCAGAATATTAACCTTAATTATCAGGTTTGTGTAACTTGTCAAAAAATAGGTCTAAATGCATGCTTTTTTCTTACTTGGGACGACCCTCTTCTAGTTTCATATATTCCCAAATTTCTCAATTTCTATTATATTTAAAGACCTTCAAAATTGTATCAGACTCTAAAGATAGTTTTTTGGATTTAACTGCAGTGTCATTAATTGTATCCAGCACTGCATGTTACTTTTTAAATGCAAACAATACCTTGTTTGTGTTTGTTTAAAACGCTATCAAAATTTTAATTTTTAAATAAATTTGCATGAAAATTTTACCATGAAGACAACTTTATGTTATTTACCTCAAAGATGCTCAGAAGGTTAAATTTGAAAAATTTAAATAAATTTTGTGGCAATGCGTTGTTCCAAAACTGGCTCAACCCATGCTTAAAAAATTTTCAGGAAATATTTTCTTTCTTCAATATTTTCTTGTCAGTCAATTTTAATTTGAAACCACGACTTTGGAAGTGTCTTTCTACCAGATCGAATTGGATTTGATCCATTAGGCTAAGCAGAGTTATGAAGTGGATCATGAACTTGAGAAAAATGAAAAAATGCGCATTTCAGAAAAAGCGTAGATTGAGCCAGTTTCGGAACTACACTTCTCAATATCTCAGAAAATATTTTATGTGTAGTAAAATATATTCAGTGTCTTTTTTGTTCATACAGAATATGGTTCCGTCATCAGGATACTAGCTTCAGTGTACTTGCAAAACCAGCTAGTTCTTCGGGATACAATTCCATGAACCAGTACAGTCATGGTGTGGAAACAGGAAATTTGCTTACATCCCAAGCTGAATTAGAAAACCTTGATTATAGTTTACCTCAATCAGGGGAAGAGAGCCCACCAGTTGTTCCTCTTAATCATCCTCATTTAGGGGGTATGTTTTTAAAAAATACACTAAGATGACTAAATGAAGATTTTTTTTTTCTGGGTCTACTCTGGATTTCCTGTTTTGTTTTTTATGGCCATTCATTTCTTCAAACATTCTAGTTGTTTTTTTTCTCCCCTTCTTGTATACCTGCCAGATTTTCCAGAAGACTTCCAGGAAATAGTACTTTGTTCCGTTCTTCTGTCTGACAAACAAATCTTCCGTATCCAAACAAAAACTTAGAAATCTGCTTTTTTTAGTTAACATTGGAAATAAATTATGCTCAAGTTTCCAATTTCAATCTTTTCCCATCCATCTTGGGCATGACTATTTTTTCTTCAGCATCTGCCTGTTTAAATCTGTAGAGTAATAAGATTAAAAATAGACCCCTATTTTATATTTGTTTCTAATTATCATTTCATTAACTATTGTAAAATAGTTAATGAAAAATGAATACACATGTATAAAACATGCTCTTTCTCAATAATTTATTTATTTTTTGTTTGTCACATATGCAGAGATGCCAACTACTACAGATTCTCCGTAGTTTCTATAGAATGTGTTTTGAAAATTTAATTTACTGTGGACTATGGAAAAAGTGTATATTTTTACGGAAATTTAAATATATATTGATTTATTCTTTAGTAATTTTAAATTGCATTCTTTTAATAATAAAAAAAACCACACACTAAAGAGGTATTTCACAACATTCAAAGCCTAAAACAAACAATTCCCCTCCCCCCTCCTTTCTCATGCTTTGCGCTTTTCTCTCTTGTTTTCTTTTTCAGGTTAAGCAAAACTGCGAAGGCTCGGTGGGTAGATTGTGCACAGTGCTGCGTTAGCCATATAGCAGAAGCAGCAAATACTATGGGCCCTGCGCTTTTAGGAGCCCCGCGCCTTTAGTTTGAAAGTTTTTGTTTCCACCCCTCATCCCAAGATCAAGCTTTTTTTTTTTAGGCAAAAGATAACTATTGTAATTTTTTCTTCCTTACTTTCTTACTTTAAAAAAAAAAAGACAATTTTTGAAGGTCTATCATGGAACTGTAAATCAATTGTAGATAACTCATTCAATATATATATATATAAACTTAAATGCTGTGAACAGATGCTTGTTTGAACAGATTTAAACAGGGGCATGCTTTGTGGTTGTTGCATGCCTGCATTATTTGATCAACTGATTACCTAGGCATAACTGAATGAATGATCTGAAGACAGCAATAAGAGACACACACAAAAGTATAGGCTTTTGTTTCTTAAATATCGGTTGACATATATAATAAATTACAAAGTTGCATAAAAAGGGTATAGAATTTTACATGGTATCTAATAAAATTTTCAGGAGATTAAATTTATTTATTTAGATTTACATTTTTATGAGTCCTGTACAAGAAAGTTACCAGTTTTGTAAAATGTGCCACATACATCAGGGTTCCCGCTAGAGTGCGAGACCTCGAGAATCTCGCATAAATTTCTTAAATCTCGCGCAAAAAATATTACAGCGCGAGGTATTCTCGCGCTGCAAAATATTTGCCACCTGCGCGAGATTCTCGCACGCTGTTTGAAAGTTTAAAAATGCCAGTTTACAAATAAAAAAAATTGTTTTTACTCTAATACTGTCGGATAACAAGCGTGCAGCGGCCGCAATGAAGCGTCCCCCTCCCTTCCTCTCTTGAGTTTCTGTTCAGAGATAACGCGGTTAAATCATCAGAATGCAGAGGGGGGGAATATTAATTAATGCTATTGGCGATGAGCTGACGTGTTGATTTTTCTCCTCCTGCTTTCCAGCTGTACAATGTTTTGTTTTTGTATGTGTGTCTATCGTATATGAGTTTTGAGAGCATTTCATCTGTTTTTTTTTTATATATATACCACCACGATTCATGGAATTATTGATAACCTCTGGCAGTTTGAAATTTTGACACGCCCCCCCCTTCCGTTCTAAGTTTAGTTGTCGTTCACAGTAAGAGTTAATCAATCTTTCAAGAAGACACCCCTCCCGCAAAAAAAAGAAGCTGAAATTTTCCGGTTAAATGCCGGATAATCTAGCTTATACTGTAGTAAGAATTTGAACTTACCCAGCAAACACACACAGGTTCTCTGAACGTCTATTAACGTTCAGAAAACGTCTTCTGAACGTTAATAGACGTTCAGTGAGCCTGTGTGTGTTTGCTGGGTAACTGTATCTGTTTTAACTTTGTCACACGTATTTGCATCTTACCAACTTTGTAGTATAATATAATTTATATAATTTTATTATACTAGATAAAATAGTATAGTTAATAATTCTTTTGCTTAGTTAAACTGGATGTGATTCTTTGAATAAATTTGAATATTCGTTAACTTTGAATATCCCTTAACAATTCAAGTGCAAATTTAAGTCATCTTATTAGAATAGTTGATGGAAATATCAATTTAGAAAGTTTTCCATATGATCAAGCTGTAAAATTTTTTAATGCATGGAAAAATCGGTGTTATTGAAATTCTACTATAAATAAATAAAATGATGTTAAACAATATTTATGTTCTCACTTAACTTTCAGAAATCTCACTCAAAATTTTTGGATGGGTGAGAAATCTCCCCCAACTTTTTTTTCTAATGGGAACCCTGTACATTAATTAGGGGATATTGTGAAATCTTGAGACTAGCAAATTAACTTGCCGTCTTCCAAAATTGACGGCAACAAAAAACTTGCTTGTCAAGGGGATGGGTTAAAAAAAGAGGATGGAATAAATAAAAGTTTGTATGGAGAATTAGTTAAAAAGAAATAAAAGAAAAGCGAAAAGACTGCGTTCACCACGGGACAAGGATTGTGGAAGTTCAAAGTTATGCCTTTTGGACTCTGCACCGCACCGGCTACATTCGAGCGTCTAATGAAGACAGTGTTGAGAGGACTTTCCTACGAAGCATGTCTCGTTTATTTGGACGATATCATCATCGTCGGAAAGACTTTCGAAGAGCATCTCGAGAACATCCGAAAGGTGCTGCAGAAATTAAAGGAGGCAAACTCGAAACTGAGTCCATCGAAGTGCAACTTGTTTCGTCGGGAAGTACGTTATCTCGGGCACATAATATCCACCCACGGAATTTGAACCGATTCCGAAAAGACGTCCGCAGTCAAGAACTGGAGTCGTCCGGAGTATATCCATGGCTTACGAAGTTTTCTCGGTCTGTGTACTTACTATCGAAAATTCGTGAAGGGTTTTTCTCAAATTGCAAGACCACTTCACAAATTGACCGAGACTGGACAAAAATTCCAATGGACTGAGGAATGTGAGGATGCATTCAACGAACTGAAGACGGCTTTAAGATCTGCGCCGATCTTGTCGTATCCTCACCCTGACAAGCCATTTATCCTGGACGCAGACGCAAGTAAGGAGAGTGTCGGAGCAGTTTTGTCCCAGGATATAGATGGCCAAGAACACGTCATTGCTTACTGGAGTAAGTGTCTTTCAAAGGCAGAACGTAACTATTGCGTTACAAGGAACGAACTTCTGGCTATCCTCAAGGCCGTAGAACATTTCCATTATTACTTGTACCGCCGAAAGCTCCTGCTCCGAACGGACCATGCCTCTTTAACCTGGCTTCTAAATTTCAAGAATCCAGAGGGCCAGATAGCCAGGTGGATACAGAGATTACAAGAATATGACATCAGATACGTCCTCGGAAAGGAGCATCTCATGGAAATGCAGATGCTTTGTCGAGAAGGCACTGCATAGACAGTTGTCGCTATTGCTTCAGGGCGGAGAAAAATTACCATCTGAAACATCCCGTTGTCAAACAAGTTACAGCATCGGTACCGTCTCAAGATCCCTAGAGTGACGAAAATCTTCGGACGGACCAATTAGAAGATAGCGACATTAAACCTATTGTGGAAATTTTGGAAAAATCTAGTGCTAAGCCCAGCTGGCAAGAAATATCGTCATATAGTCCGGCAACAAAACAATACTGGGCTTTGTGGGATTCGCTTCAGCTGAGAAATGGAGTCCTGTATCGTAAATGAGAGTCGGACGACGGCAAGATGCTGCGATGGTAGTTAGTACTCCCTCGTTCGAGGATTCCGAAGGTTCTAGAAGAGCTTCATAATGGCTTAACTGGGAGCCATTTTGGCATAATGAAGACCCTGCAGAAAGTTCGCGAGCGCTTCTAGTGGGCTAGGGCTCGAGACGATGTCGAAAAGTGGCGTCAAGCTTGTGACGCCTGTGCCACCTGTAAAGGCCCGAAGAAACGAAGCCGTGGAAAACTACATCGTTATAATGTAGGAGCGCCTTTTGAGAGGATTGCCCTCGACATCCTGGGACCTCTTCCGCGAACTTCGGATGGCAACAAACACATCCTAGTTGTCATTGACTATTTCTCTAAATGGCCCGAAGCGTTTCCTATTCCCGATCAAGAAGCTACGACCGTAGTAGAGGTACTGGTACAAGAATGGATTTCCAGATATGGAAACCCTCTGCAACTTCATTCCGACCAAGGAACGAACTTTACCTGACTATGTCAACTTCTCGGAATCGTCAAAACCCAGACAACTCCTTTACACCCACAATCCGACGGCATGGTGGAGAGGTTCAATCGGACAATTTTGAACAACCTCTCACTCCTGGTCTCTAGGAATCAAGAGGACTGGGACAAGAAACACGCCCTCTTTCTTCTAGCCTATAGGAGTGCCCTCCATGAAACTACTAGCTTCACACCTTCCCCGATGCTATTCTGAAGAGATCTTCGTCTTCCCGCCGATCTAGTGTTTGGCCACTTTCCAGATACGCCCTAATCGCCAGAGGAGTACATGGAAAATCTTCGGGCACGGTTTGAAGACATGCATCATTTTGCTCGGGAGCGGATCAACCTGAACACGGAGAAGATGAAGACTCGTTACGACACAAAGACTGCGGGATACGAGTTTAACGTAGGTGACGAAGCTTGGCAATGGAATCCTACTCGACGGAAAGGCCTGTCTCCCAAGCTGAAATCTTCTGAGGACGGTCCTTATACAGTCCTAAACAGACCTAATGACGTCATCGTACGGATTCGTAAGTCACCTAACTCGAAACCAAGAGTCGTACATTACGATTGGCTAGACATTTACCGCGGTTGTAATTAGTTATTTGAATATTAGACCATTTGAATATTAGTGGCGTAATTCCTCCTTTCTTTCATCTGCCATTGCTTTCCTGTCTTTTTCTTCTCTTCCTCTTCCTTCAACTCTCTTTAACTCAGCACTTACGCCATGCTTAGTGTGCATATTTGTAACATATTGGTTTTTATTAGTGTGTAATTATTATGTTCATTATTTATTTACTAGTGCGTATTTACTTATTGTATTTATTGATTACTTGCTTAAATTATGTTGTTAAGATCTTGTTAAATGTTTGAAACTGTAGATGTTTGTGAGTCCTCCTAACTGGGAATTGTACTGCCCGGGACGTGCAGTCCTTGGGGAAGGGGCAATGTTACGAATTTTCGGGGCAACCCGCTGTTCTGGGGTTTAAAATAGTTTAAAATTCGTATTCTACGCTTCAAATAGTTAAATTTTGCTTTTTGTTGCATCAAAATCGTCAACTAGAACCGCAGATGCGGCGGTTTCGATTTCCCCATTGTTTTTCTATGGGTTTCTAGAAATCTCGAGAAATATTGGTCCCAGGGCTTCGATCACTTCACTTTTGGGGACTTATTTTTGGCGCCAAATTTGGCGATATTTCGCCAAAAGTTGCCAAGCTTGGTGACATTTTGGTCATTTGGCGCGATTTTCCCAATGGGGCCTGAAAGTTGGTTTTCCTGCATTAAAAACACATAAAAACCTAACGTTACTCTTCAATGACGTAATCAAAATTCCCGCTTTATGTAGAATCTTCGAGATATAAACTTTTTTGGGAGCTGCTCGCAGCTTCTGCCTCCTCTATAAATACCACCAGCGCGCTGCTCCGAGAGTTCAGTGTGGATCAAGCTCTGAGTGAGTACGCTTGCTTTGCTCTGTGATAGAAGCGGTGTTTCGCGCTGTTTATGAAGCTTTGAATTTAAGTGCTGTGTGTAAATTCTTGATTGCTGAGTCTTGAGAGACTGCTAGTGTTATCGCTCGTATATTTTCACTGAATTTTTGCCAGTGAAACTGTTTTGTTTTGTGAGAGAAATACAGTATTTGTGAGAGCTTCTGATCTAAGCGGACTGTTAAAAGCACATTACTGTATAATTGTGCTTGTGAATTTTGTACAGCTGATTGCTCTACGAAGTTCTAGAAGCAATAAAGTTGTGTTCCATCCTGACCAGTGGACTTTTTACTAGAACTTTCTACACCAACTAGACTTTAGAACGACGAACCTCGGAAACAAGCAGAGTATTTCTGCAACAATATATTTATTTTCATGTCTTAGACAATTTTTAGAATAAAATTTTCCCGTTTTGTTCACCTTATTAATGTATGGGGCATGTTTTATTAACTAGGAATTTTTTTTGTATGCGGGCTGTGTAAAAATTTTAATTCTGTATTAGATTTAATCCCCTAATATTTTAAATGTGACACCATAATATTCTCTAACTTTTATATGTAGCTTTGTGATTTATTGTATATGTCTATTTTCTGTGTTTAAGGAACAAAAACCTAGGTTAGTGTTTTTGGGACACCCTATGTATACATACAGTAATCATTAGTTTACAGAATTCATAAGTAAATTTTTATGAAAATGTCTCTTTTTTTTACTTTATGCCTAATTTAATCTTTTTGCTTAAATTCAACTTGCTTTTTTTTCATGCTTTAATTATTCCCTGCAGGGGCGTAGCGAGAAATTTTTCCTGGGGGGAGGGTTACGACTACTGAAACTCACATATATGCATGCGTATGTGTGATAAGGGAGTGAAGAATATACATTTTGTATGGCAAAAAATTCCTCATGGGAAGGGGGGGTTATGACCCCCTAACCCCCCCCCCTTGGCTACGCCCCTGATTCCCTGTAATATAGGGTTTGCTCAACACTTGATATTTAAAATAATTTTTTATAAAAATGTGAGTCATTTGGGGTAAATGGAAACAAAATTTCAGTACAGTAGAGTCTCGGTAATTTGAGTTGGACAGGACCAAGCTTGCCTTGAACTATTGAATACTCGAATTATCAAAATTATAAAATTTATTAAACAAATATATGGCAATTTTTGTAATTGGAGTGCATATTTAAAAAAAAAATACTCAAATATTATTGCATTATTGATGATTAGAACAGATTCATCATATCGGAAAATAATAGTCAGTTATTTTTTTGTATTAACACATTGACTCATTTCCATGCAGCAATACTTCACCGTCGAAGCAGCTTGTCAACACTGCACAGGAATGACTGCGATGGGGGCATCTATGGGCAGAATACCTCATATTTTCTTTGGGAAGGGATTTCAGGTGTGGCTTCCAGGGTGCATAAAATATTTGAATTTTGTGGTACAAAAAATTTCTTTCGTGTGTTTTGTATGTGTTGGTATTCTTTGGGATCCAAACTGATTTTTTCACTAACTTCAATTTATGGGGAACTTGAGCAA
Source organism: Cheiracanthium punctorium (assembly GCA_038373885.1). NCBI lineage: Eukaryota > Metazoa > Arthropoda > Arachnida > Araneae > Cheiracanthiidae > Cheiracanthium > Cheiracanthium punctorium. The sequence continues at coordinate 1,454 of JAWZYV010014457.1, read as the reverse complement.
TCGAGACTCTGCTGCATTTGAAATTAGAATTCATCCCTGCTCCTTGGATGTATTTAGGGAACAAAATTTGTAATTCCTTATTAATCAGTGACTTATTGTGAATTGAAGGATACAACAATTTTGGTTATGACGTTATTTGTGAGTAAAGGAGAGCCTGTTTCAATTATCCCAAAGTGCTCTTATTTCTTTCATAAACTATGGGGGTATTTAAAAAGTTATTTTCTGGTGGAGTTTTCGTCCGTTAATCTTGCTCTATATTACCATGGCTGGGAGCATTATAAGCTTCTTGAGCTTCCCTGTATTTCTTGTTCCTGTTCATCATACTGAAGACAGCTTGCAATGCCGCTAGGTAATAAGGTGGAAGTGGTTTCTTTGTATAGGTGTGAAGAAGTATCCCCAAACCATTATAACATTTAAAAAATGTGTGCTTACTAGAACCAAAGTCACATTTATTGGCGTAAAATTCATTAAAAATGTATGGTGATTATTTCTTTCTATATACCCCATAAAACAAAAGTGTATGGGAGAAATGCCAATACCTCTTTTCTTTGCAGCTACATCAGCTATTTTCAGAAATCAAACTTGCATCAATTAGATAACATCTTAAAAGAAAAATAAGAATAGTTGAATTCATTTACTTCACTTCTTTAGCTGCACTAAAGAAAGAAATTCGTGAGTGAAAACCAAATGTTATCTCAATAACAATTATCATTTGATTTGTATGAGGAATGCAAGCATCCCTTCAATCTTTTATCATTCACGATACGTTAGTTCATAAGAAACTTTGCTTCTAAAGTTTCCCCATGGAGCAGTGTGATCAGTCATTTCCATTTACCCCAACTGGCCCTATGTGTATATTTTTCTCATAGAAATGTACTTAAAAGTATTTTTTTTTTATAAATAGGTACACTGAACCCGCATGCTAATTATGATGAAGAACCTACCAATGAAGAAACCTACCAATGTCCAGATAAAAAAAAATTTGTACCATTACCATTCCTACCATTACCATTTCTAAAAGATTTCTCATGTGGAATAGATTATGGCGAACTACCTACAGACCCCTCTGTCACTGAATGTAGCCAAAGATATGAATATGCAGAAAGTGGTAATTTGAAAGTTTATTGTTTTGAATTCTTTAATTTTAAATTAGATGGAAATACAGATCCTTTTTAATCATAGTTAACATAAAACAAAATACCTTAATCCACATCATGAGGACTTTGTCAGATACATGACCATCTTCCGAGGTTGCACTGATTATAGGTAGCTCTCCTTATCTCTATTTCGCTTGAGTAGCGGCCACCAAATTGCACTGATGTGTACATGTGTCATGTTGTTTATTTATTCCCATGCTGTCTTTGATTATTTCAATAGCTTCTCGTTTTATACTACAGCTTTTTTGGCTATTATATAATACTAGCTGAAGTACCCGCCCTTGACGGGTTAGTGAA
>JAWZYV010014456.1:0-79796 GCA_038373885.1 Cheiracanthium punctorium | reverse complement strand
TGCGTCACTGCTTTTCAGCTCGTGACGTGGCACTCGCAGCATGCCGTAAGGTGCTGCCGTCTTTCGAACGTCACGGCCACAGCACATTCTTTCCCAGAACTAGCTTTCTATTGCTTTTATTTATTTATATATTTTTTTTGCTTCATTCATTAAAATGTTGAGAACTTCTTAAAAATCGGAAGATACATAATATGAATAGTTAGAATACCAAATCTTGTCAATAGTCTGATTTACTAAATTCTGCAGTTACTCCACTTTAGTACAATTAAAACTTGCGTAATAAAAGGGGAGGGGGTCCGCCCGGGCGGCAAGGTAAAAACAAAGATGGTAGCCGGCAGGACACCTAAAAATAATACGGTGGAAAACTAAAAGGCCGAAATGGGGGGTAGAATGCCGAAACTTAAAAAAGAATGGGGCGGCAAACTGAAGGACCGCACCGGGAGCCAATAACCCTGGCGCTACACTGCAATAGCAAAAGATCATTATTATGCTCTTAATTTGGCAAAAGCATAATGTGTTTCAATTGCTGTATTCGCAAATCGCTCGATTTTCAGACTGATTTGAGTGGATAAAGCCATTGAACATGGTTCGGCTGAAGTGTTGAAGTTCCCATGTTCGGGCCCCTGCCGCGCGACTGTCGGTCTGGAGTTTTGGTCGGTTTATCCAGATGTAAAGTCAATACAAGTTAGAACTCCTTAAGAAGTCATCCAACCAAGGCCCCCCCCCCGCCAAGCCTAGACAAGAGATATCCCTTGTCTAGGCTTGCCATAACAAACAAATCCCGCAGAATTTTCGAATCGCAAAACGTCGTTTTGCTAAGGCATACTTTTTGTATCATCTGTAATTATATATGATTAGTAAATAACTGTTAGACATTAAGAATAATATGTACTAAGAAAGCCAATTAAAAAGAGGAAATCGTTTAGGGGAGGAAATGAAAAATAAACTTGTTAGTGTGCAAAACTATTAAAACATCGAGAAGAGCAACAGCTGGCGACGAACACTGGAATAATTATTGTTTGATAACTCGCAACTACATATTTATCAAACGTAACTACCGATATTTGAGGATTGACAAATGGAATCAGAAATATTTAGATAACTTTATAAAATTTTGAATTTCCCAACTGTATTTTCTTCCCCAACTCCCAACTGAAATGCTCGCGTAGACGTAGTTCTGCCCTGCGATCGGGCTTCTCAACTGAGTCAGCAAAAACAAAACACACTAGGGGCTAGAGATGGGCGGTTCGACTAATTTTACTGATTCGAATCTCGACTCACTCACTACTTCGATGATTCGAATCTTGAATCAATAAAACAACTAAAGAAATTTTCCCTCTCTCTGCGCCGAAAGCCGTACTATTTAAACACCCTTCACCCATTCATCCAGTTTCTTCTCCGCTGAGTTCTCGGGCAGTTAGCATCTCTCTCTCCTTGCTCGAGTAAAACTAGTGTTTAAACTGCCCGAAATGAAAATACAGGGGAGCTTCGTATGACCCCCTGGGCCTGTAAGATTAAAAGGTTAAGTTTGGTGTCAAAGTATTCGAAATTTTATGTATCGATGGGGATGTAAGGCTAGGGGGGTCGAGAATCAATAAAAACGCGCTCCGATGGATAGTTTCCGAGATATATGTTAATTAATTATGGTAATTAGACTAATTAACCATGATTGAGGCTTAAAAGGACTGCAAACATGTAGAAATTGTTTCTGGGATGGTTTCCAGACTTTGGAGATGCCGCCGGAGGAGGCTAGTGTTTAAAATGCCCAAATTGAAAATATAGGGGAGCTTCGTATGACCCCCTGGGCCTGTAAGATTAAAAGGTTAAGTTTGGTGTCAAAGTATTCGAAATTTTATGTATCGATGGGGGTGTACGTCTAGGGGGGGGGGTCGAGAATCAATAAAAACGCGCTCCGATGGATAGTTTCCGAGATATATGTTAATTAATTATGGTAATTAGACTAATTAACCATGATTGAGGCTTAAAAGGACTGCAAACATGTAGAAATTGTTTCTGGGATGGTTTCCAGACTTTGGAGATGCCGCCGGAGGAGGCTAGTGTTTAAAATGCCCAAATTGAAAATATAGGGGAGCTTCGTATGACCCCCTGGGCCTGTAAGATTAAAAGGTTAAGTTTGGTGTCAAAGCATTCGAAATTTTAAGTATCGGTGGGGTGTTGAGTCTAGGGGGGGTCGAGAATCAATAAAAACGCGCCCCGGTGGATAGGTTCCGAGATATATGTTAATTAATTATGGTAATTAGACTAATAAACCATGGAGCTGTTTTTTCCGCGATCCGGCATCGTCATCAAGAGAGAAAGCAGTAGCAAAAGCATCACAAGCTGGTATTGATCTCAGGATTTTCTTATCGCCGGCCTCAGAGGCGTAGCCAAGGGGGGGGGGTTAGGGGGGTACCCCCCAAGAGGAATTTATTGCCATACAAAATGTATATTCTTCACTACATTATCATACACACGTATACATATATATGAGTTGCAGTAGTCATAACCCCCCCCCCCATCAAAAATTTCTGGCTACGCCCCTGGCCGGCCTGTATTTTGACCTTTATCGAATTCGAGATTTCACTGAAATGAAAATGGGAATATCGGATATTTGATGTTGAAATAAAACCGATATGTCGATATTTATCGATTTTTGGCCCAGTTCTACTGAGGGGCTGTTGTCCCCCCCCAAAAAATGGGACCCTTTACTTAGCTTACAATTGAACTTTAAATTTGATACCCAGCCCACCCCGAAATAAAATCCTGGCTACGCCACTGTCAATAACACTAACTACGCCACTGCTTTAGACCCTATTTTGTATTTCTCTGAATTACGAAAGAAAATAAAATAATTCCCCTTAAACGACGAACAAGGTAAAAAAAATATCTTAAACGAAATCTGCAGCAATAAAGCGAAATGTTATTTTGCTTACTACAAAGCCCTTTTGTGAGAGCGCTTAATACCGCCCCTGTATCCTTCATTAAAAGTGACAAGCACAATCCTAACTTTATTTCATTCTATTTCTCTTCACATGAAAACCCGCCACCATGTAAACTTAACGTTCCGTTTTTTTTTTTTTTTTTTTTTAGGGTGGGGGAGGGGGACATGTATTGAAGTTAAAAGTAGAAAAGAGATGTTTCAAAAAAATTTTAAACAAATATTAAACCAGCCAGACAAGTTGGAAGGAGGGAGTACCCCCGAGGGAAAAAGGTTTAAACAACTTTAAGACACCCCCCGCTCTTCCACGAGCATTGGCGCAAATTGGCATGTAATATTTGGATGGGGTGACAAAATGTTTCCGATTGTAGAAAATATCGTTATTATAAATAGCTCTGATACTTAAATTTTCTTAATTTTTTTTTCGGGGGGGGGGGATTGACCCCTCTTGCCCTTAGGAAGTAACGCCTATGCCCCCCGCCAAAAACAAACGATGTTCGACCCACTCCACACCCACAGACAGATGAAACTTTAAATCCGACCACCAACCAAGAAATGAAACACCAAAGATTAGAAAAAAAAAACTTCAATTAAATGAAACATCCTTTCAACTCTTTTCGACTCCTTTCGACTCTGAGTCGTTAGAAGATTCGAAAAACTAACGAATCTCAACGATCGTATACAATCACCGAAACAGAGCGAAACACTGAATCAGTAAAGATTCGTTGCTGCACCAACTCAGTGACCAACTCACCCACACCAACTCATTTGCTGTTTCAAATCATCTATCGACTCAGAGTCGAAAAGAGTTGAAAGAGTAAGGGAAAATCTCTGGGAACGGCAAAGGGAAAATAAGTTTTCCTTCCCTTCGAACTTGGAATGTATTTCCCCACAGTTGAGGGCTTGAGATTCGAATCAGTAGAGAGTGAGTGTAAGACTGAGCCACTCAGTACCAAGATTCGAATCACTGATTCGACTCATCGAATCATTGGCCATCTCTACTAGGGGCCTTTTCGGGTTACTCGCTCCCGCAAATGAAAACAGACAATGAAAAAGGCATTAACCCATTTGTGCCTGGATATTTTTGCGACTTTCTTCGATTTTTACTGATAACAGAAATAATAGATAAATTTCTGATGTCAACTTCTTGAACAAGGAATGATTTATTTTAAAATCATTTTGCATAAAAATCGAAATATCAACATCCTACTTGGTCATGTTAAAATATTGTGCGGAGTTGAGGCTCAATACTCATGAATAAAGGCTAGGAAAAATAAATAACGTTTTCGACTAATAGCGAAAATTCCGTCCCAAAAAAGGGACGCTAGGCATAAATGGGTTAACAGTATTTTGATCTGAAAGAATAGAATATTTGAAAAAGGCATTTTAATAAATTACACTTGTGGGAAAGATCCGATTTCATAGACTATTTCTGTGAAAGGGCCGCTTTCATTCGAACCTATTTTTATGATAGGGTTATTGTACTCAATCGTATTTCTGTGAAGGGGCCGTTTTATTTAACGTATTTTCGTGATGGGACGCAAATAGTAGGTAGGAAAAAAAAAGTAGTGATTGTTGACTAAGAATAATAAAAATTTAAAAGGAGGGGGGCAGAAAGAAGAGAAATTAGGCAGCTGGGCACTAAAAAGACGATAAAAGAGCCGCCGGGCGCTGCGCCCTGCCAAATCAATCTAGACTCAACACTAGAATCTGTGTAGGTACTAATGTCAACAAAGAGGAAAGAGATGCCGCAACGCAATAAATTTAAACAGAGGGGAGAGGATGGCGCCATGAATGAAATCGGGGCTGGAAGAGCGGCAGGCAGGGCGCTGTTTTTGGGTGGCAAAAGGGCGGGCAGGGCGCAGCGCCCTTCGAAAAACGCCTAGGATGAACACTGGGTATGAGAAGCCGAGACAGCTGTGAAAGTGTACGGCACTGATGAAATCATTCCGTTTTCACAGTTTCATCGTGCACACAGCTCCAATTTTTGCGGTATAGCTTCCGGATTTTTAAATGGTTTGTTACGTTCGGATAGTTAATTAATTTTTTTTGTCATTTTCTTAATATTTTCTTTATTTCTATCATTTTCTTAATATTTTCTTTATTTCTATCATTTTTTTCTACATTATTTTTTTACAAACTATAGTGTGAAGTAAATTAGATGCGAGTGAAAGACGTGTTTCGGAGCTAAAATAATGGCATTTTTCAATAGTACCCTTTGAAAAAAATGGAAATAAAATGAATCCTTTGCTAAAACTTATCTTGGTGACGAAATGTAACACCAAAGATGCAGGGCCGTACCTAGGGGGTCCGCCCCCCCCCGAAATTTAAAATTTTGTTAAGAAAACAGTAACAATGAAGCCTTTTTGTGAAAAATTTAGCCTTTTTTACCTCTTGGTCCCCCTCCCTGAAATTTTTTTCTGGGTACGGCCCTGCAAAGATGACTTGTTTACTTTCATTCGCGTGCATTGTTTTCCATTAACTGCTGGAAACGCAAATCTATTTTAACTTGTAAGGTGCGTCGTAAGCTGCACATTTAATTTTCGAAAATTGTTTTGTGAACCTCCTCTTAAATAACCCACGAGCCGCCACTGCATGTGTGTATTCTATTCTGTACTTAAGTGGGACAGCATCTGAATAAAAGCCAAGGGATATGACGACACCTGGTTGTACCACTCCCCCCCCAAAAAAAAAAAAAAAAAAAAAAAAAAACTTTTATTAGCATTGCTTCAAAAAGATAAAAAGTTGTACTCAAAAATAAATTTAATAAAACCGATTTAAATGCTCTATAATTATGTAAAAAAAAATAATAAATAGATAAAATAAAATCTGCGGTACTTTAAAACTCAACCCGTTCCTCAATTTATAGTAATATTTCACCATTTATAACTTCAGATAACTTATTTGGGTCGGGGCCGGTTTGAGGCGTAGGCGACGTAGGCGGCTGCCTACGCTTAAGTTTCTATCGAGGGGCGCCAAATTTTACGTTTTTTTCGTATTTTCCAACATTTTCCTTTTTTTTCAGATAGACGTACTGACTGCTCTCATCAAGCCTTTAAACAGTATTATTATCACAAATACTTTTAGACACTCCTGAAGTCTCCGATGTGTATTGTCAGGAAGCATTCTTTGATCGCTTCGTTTTTCATTCATGGGAAACGTCCAGATATCCACTGAATGTCCAGGCCTCCACCTCCAGGCTATGCTAAATTACCTTCTTCCGTACATCCTCTGAATGGTCGGAAGGGGTGGTCTTTGGACCTGTTGATTCATTACCTCCGATAATTATTTTGAGTTGTCACTGCCACCTTACTGCAGATTTTATCCGGATGTTTGGAGAAATGGTTTCTAAAGTTACCTTCCTTCCCGTTATACTTCAAAAGAAATGCCGCAAAAAATATACGCCAAAACAGACAAGCTATAATTAATTTTGAACAAAGCCACACAAAATCGAGTGTTTTTTTTATCAAGTTAGCCCCTGCTTAAACAAAAATATTAATTTTAGACAATTCTGCGCCCCGGTGAATTGAAGTTCTGGGATATTTCTGCTTCCTTAGATTTTCTCGGCCCTTAGAATCGGCTTTCCAATCAGGGCCGTAGCGAGGTTACCGCGGGGACGGTCTTCGCCTAGGGCGCAAAATCAGAAGGATCACGCGTTTTAAATAGTTTTTCTATTATTCTTTTTTTCCGTTTTTTCCAAAATAGTACATCTGTAGGGGGGAGGAAAGGATGGGATTTTATTAGTATAATGATTCCGGACAAGGGTGGCAAATAGGGGATGCAGTCGCACCCCAAATTTAACAAGCATTTTATTTACTTCAGAGCCTGGATTTTAAAACATCAAATCTCGCACCCCCAAATGAAAAACTGAAATGCCACTTCCCGCCTCTGATTCCGGGAATTAAAGAATTATTAAGCTGTCGTTGAATCTGCAGAATGGGGGACATAATTCGGACGGTTCTGCTTGGTTACACTGCTGTTTCCAAATTAAACAGTAAACAGATATATATCACGCTAGTAGACAGAGATTTTTCAAAGCGTAAATAAACGAAATTTCTATACAGTATAAAATTTCAAAAGATCATGCTAAAAAAAAGTTTAAGGAAGATACCGTGTTTACTCGCGTAATAGTCAACCTCTCATATAATCGCGCCCCAGTTTTGAAGCAGAAAAAATTTGCTTTAAAATTACAATATTTCATGATGTAGAAAATTTCCCCTCATAATAGTTGCACCTACACTTCAACAATGAAAAAGTGGCCAAAAAGTGCGGCTGTCACGCGAGTAAACACGGTATATTTCGGATTTCACTCCCTTAGTACGCTCTGGCAAATCATTATATTCTAGAGCGAGGGCGACAAAGAAATCGTCAAAGTCATTTCACAAGAACAGAAAAATAAATTAAAAAGTAAATTTTTGCAGTTTTTTATCGCGTTGGCAAAAGGGAAATGTGTCTAATTTTAACGCCCTGCTTTAACAAAAATGTTTAATTTAGACATTTCTACCCCCCTGTGAATTACAGCTGTGGAAAGCTTCAACCTTAAGTTTTTTGTAAAAGGGATTTGTTAAGTATTTTGGCAAAAGGGAAATGTGTTAGATTTGACGCCCCTGCTTTAACAAAAATTTTTATTTAGCATTTTCTGCACCCTTGTGAATTATACCTTAGGAATGCTTCAAATTCTTGTGTTCGCAGCTCCTAGAATCGTTTTTTAAGCAGAGTCGTTAAGTAGGCGGGGATAGCCTTGCCAGGGGCGCAAGCAGAAGAGGGGGCGTAAAATCAACCGGATCACAGGATGTTTAAATAGAGTTTTTCTAATATTTTAGAGGACAAAACATAAATGTGCCTATCATGGGCGCCTCCAGAATATTTGCACATGCCAAGGGAAAACACTGCCTACAAAAATCCAGGGGGGGGGGAGAAGTGCCCCCTTGGCCTATGCTGTCGGCGCATGGTGTCTATAGAATAGTGAGAATTCATTTACTGGGAACTAAGCAACGGGTGAAGGTAGAAAATTTTAACTCTGAGATATGAGACACATTTTTCAGATCATAAATAAACCAATTCCTTCGTGGTATGAACTTCCGAAAGATCATGCTAAAAGTTACAAAGGAAGATTCCACTCCATAAGCCTCCTCTCCGCAATTACCGCCAATATTAAAATAAGTAAATATATTCATAAAACGAGCCTGAGCGATGAGGGACAAAAATCAAACAGAAAGCAGAAAAAGATTATTTCAATTTGTGCACAGCTTCTGAATTAGAGACTTTAAATTGATATTTTAAGGATAAGGGCAAAAATTGAAATAATTTCCTAAAAAAGTGTCATTTTTGAAATCTTAACCCATTTGTGCCTGGATATTTTTGCGACTTTCTTCGATTTTTACTGATAACAGAAATAATAGATAAATTTCTGATGTCAACTTCTTGAACAAGGAATGATTTATTTTAAAATCATTTTGCATAAAAATCGAAATATCAACATCCTACTTGGTCATGTTAAAATATTGTGCGGAGTTGAGGCTCAATACTCATGAATAAAGGCTAGGAAAAATAAATAACGTTTTCGACTAATAGCGAAAATTCCGTCCCAAAAAAGGGACGCTAGGCATAAATGGGTTAATATCTTATTAAAAATACTTTTAAAAAAGGATTTCTTTTTTCAAGGAAATGGATTTTCAAAGATCCGACTTAGTTTTTCTCATTGAACTTTTTTATATGCAGGTTTACTTTAAAAAGTTATTTTTGCTGATTTCTTAAATATACGTTTTCTTATGAAATTTATGGTATGAAAAGTAACTGCATGTCATGTTGGAAGTGCTCTTGCTGAAGTAATTAATTTAAAGAGTGCTGTACTGATAAAATAAATTTGAAACAGACCAGTGGCGGATTAATGCAAGTTTCTCGGGGGGGGGGCGGTTAATTAGAAGATGGACGTATATATCCATTTTATGGAAGTAAAATAGGATCTTTTACATTAATTTCTTTATTCTGGGGGGGGAGGAGAGGTCGCCCCCTCCGCCCCCCCTTTAATCTGCCCTTGAAACAGACGGTTAAACTCACAAGTGTACAAGTCTGCCTTTGGGAATTATCAAAAACCAAAAGATAATTTTTCTGATAAACTATGCAAGTTGTGATTCTGAAACTTTCGGACTCAGAAAAAAAAAAATTCTTTTTCGCAAAAGCGTATGGGAAAATACCTCTGAAATACGACTCCTTTTTCAAGAATAGTCCTTTAAAAAGGAATCCTTTTTAATTTGTCTAAGAATTTTTCTGTTTGTTAATAGCTCCCGAAGGCCTATATTATTCCCGCAGGCCCTATTCCTTATAAGAACATATAATACTTCTACACGTTTTTATAAACTAAGTCAGGGGCGTAGCCAGGGGGGGGGGATATCGGGATATATCCCCCCCCCGAAATGTTTGGATTAGTGACGAAATTCCGTCTATTTATGCACATATAAGTTCATATCCCCCCCGAAAAAATTTCCAGGCGCATATCCGCCCCCGAAAAATTTTCCTGGCTACGCGCTTGAACTAAGTAATAAATTATAATAAATGATGCTTAATAAACTCTTTTTTTCTCAGCAAAGTTTCTAGAAGAGTGTCACTTTTCACAAAATTTTAAATTTAAGAATTTTTCCTGAAAGTTCCATACTGATACAGGTTTACCGTTTATTTCAAAATGTATAGAACAGCTTTTAAAAGGACACGTTAAAGAAGTTTAAGTCTCAATACTTAGTTTACTTATATTTAAGTGCCAAAATTATATTATTTTTTCTAAACTAAAGCTAGTGGCTTACTGCAAAAGTCGGAGGTCCCCCCGCAAACATTACTCTGGGGCTCCTTTTAAATTAGTTATGTAATTAATTACCAATCTTTTATACCATTCCTTGCACATTTATGATACAAAACTATTGATTATATTTATAATTATAAAGATTCAAAACAAAAAATTGAAATAAATGTCAGACTTATTAGTATAAATTTATTTAAATACAGCAATTATTTAAATAGGCAAATTTTAAAAAGACTTTTTTATGTACAAATGAAGTGTCTTATTAATCGCTGAGCACACTTTTATCAGGAACTAGCAAATGGCCCGGTCTTCGCCAGGCGCGGATCCAAGGGGACGATCATCCCTACCGGGCGAAGTCCAAAACTCTGTTATAATTTGTTAAAATATATTTTGAAAGTATAATGAAAATTAAGTAGCCTTTTCTAAGGGGTGTATGGCGGGTACTACTCCCCGTCCTTTTTAATCATAGCTCATACATAGATTTTATCAATAATATAATTAATTTCATAATTGGTGTAATTAATTAATTAATTATAAAATGATTTTGCGAATTTTACCCCCCACCCCCTGTTTCAGGTACAAAATCGCCCCCTCCTTGTATAATTTTTGGATCCGTCCCTGGTCTTCGCACGGAGAGAATTGCTTTCTTTATTTCATTTATTTTGTTTAAGCACGCGAAATCTTTTACTTGCTTTTATGGAACTTTTAGATGACTCATTACATCAAAATGAAGCCAATTTCGCTTTTTATTCCTATCTTTACATGAAAAAAATCTCATATTGGTCAGTTTTTACTGGACAGGGTATCGTCGAAGAAGCTTTTTAAAGGTGATATTTGGAAAAATTCTTTAAAAATCCGTAAACTGGTAGTGTCTGAGTGGATAAGCCACTGAACATGGTAGACGGTTGAAGTGTTTTGGTCTTTTTCCTCCAAATGTAACGAGAATACGCGTTAGAGCCCCTTAAAAAAGTCCTTCGGCCAAGGCACTTCTCCTCTTGTGTAGGCTTGCCATAACACAATTCAGACGAGAACTGGTAGCTATTCGAAATTATGAAGTCATCTATGAGCTTCTCCATGTTGTTTTACAAATCTGTGCAAAATTGCAGCCGATCGATCAGACGGTGTGGATTTGTATTAACACAGATAGACAAATTTTCACATGTATACATATTAGGTAATACTAATTTATCAGGAACATGTAGCAATTCAAAGAATCATATCGGCGATTTATCTAAAAATGTGGTGCTACAGTTATTTAAGGACAGGGTTCAATTACTTTTCTCAGTTAGAGGAAGTAAGAAGGAAAGCAAATGAGCATGGGTGCCCATACGAATTTTTTTTGGAGAGGACAAACTTCAAATTTTTTTTCTAGAGGGTGTCAAATTTGACACAATTGGAATACCGATTTTGCTTTTTGATTCCCTTTTGTTTACATCATAATCTGATATGCTAAATCTCATGATGAATGATCCATGTGTAATGGGGGGGGGGCAAATGCTCTGCCTTGCCTCCTAATGGGCGCCCATGCAAATGAGAGAGGGGGGGCGTAAAATCAGCTTTCTATGCGAGGGGGCGTAAAATCAGATCTCGCCTACGCCAAAAAAATGCCTAAAACCGGCCCTGATTTGGGTAAAAAAGTTTAAAGCTGTCCGCCCTGGTATTTCATAGGAAATTTACCGATTCCAAAACGACTCAAATAAAATATAATAAACAAAAAAGAACCTTCATTACGCGCCGATTTAAAAGTACATTTCACAAAAATTTAATCAAAGCGGACAAATACATTAGCGATACTTAGATACTCCGAAGATGCATCTTAGCTTACAGAAAGTAATGATTTCAATGAACTTACCTAAATAATCTTTGAAGAAATATATAAAATGTATATTACGTGATTTAAATCCAGCAGTTATTTAAATGCTAATAAAAAAACAAATTGCAATCTATAATTTAACTAAAATTATATTTACACCGCACGTTATGCATTATATTTTGTGTCTGTGCATCTGCGCGCCGCATGGGGCACGTGCGGAAAGGGGCAGATGGAATCCCAATAGAAAAACTTAGACTTTTCACTAGACGTTGGAAATACATAGGGATCAGTTGATCATCCAATACGAAGCCGCGCAGCGCCGCAGAGGGAATGATGTCAATCCTTCCAAGTCTCCAAGCGGCGCACAGAAAATCCGAGGCGGCGTACCAGATTTGGCGAAATTGTCTTTGCTAGTTTGGTCATGCATTTTCGTCAACACAAATAGCTGATTTTAGTAGTTAGTTTGTAAAAATGCTAATCTTTTGTACAAATACAAATGTATACAGATTAAAGAAGAAATTTGCTTTTGAAGGATTATGTGCTCTGTGACTTTATGGATATCTAATCCGAGTTACGGGTATTTGTTTTCGTTAGAGTTGGGATGCTACAGTTTCGTTGTAAGTACGTTTAAAGTTTCGTTATCTTTTGTCTTTATGTACTATTGATCATATTCTACTTTTGTAATACATTAACTCATATCTTTCTAATATTTCGGATTAATACAGCTTACACAGTATTTTTTTTATTCATACGATTTCTTTGTTTTTAATTTAGATTCTTTACGTTTACTATATTAGTACTTCAAATATACTATTATAAGTTGTCGTATCTAATTAGTACATGTTAAAATGCTCAATGTTCATTAGGGAACAGCTTTAGTATGGTCCCTTTTTGGCGATTTTTTGATTTGGCGACAAAACCTTGTTGCCAACCCAAGTTTGCCTTGCCGATGCCAATTGTAAACAATATGGCGGATCGGATGGCGCTGGTTCCGAGATAATTGATCGTCGCCGTTAATTTTGCTATGATTTATTTTAATGGCTTTTAAATATTTTTATGAAAAAAAAATTAAACAGATAACAAGCTTACATGCACATATAGATTCGGTTTAATAAAATTTAATAACTTTACTTTTTGTGTGGCCCCCCCTCACCCCCCCCCTTTTCTCTTTTTAGTAGATTAAATTAAACAATGCAAACAAATAATATTCTAAAGGCAATACCTCACAAAAATAACAAATAAAAAAGACAAAAAAAATTAAAATACATTTTAGCATTCTGACAAAAGACTACGTAAGCAAAATAAAGAACTAATTCAAATCATAACGAACAATGCTTATCTCATACCTTAATTAAAATCGCTAAATTGTTTCAATATTGAAATAATAAAATCAAAATATCAAATATTATATTAATAACGGAATTATTTGTTGCTCCTACCATTAACAAATAAACAAAGCTAATAATAACAAATAAAAACAAACAATGCTTATCACATATCTTGATTAAAATCCCTAAATTATTGCAATATGGAAATAATAAAATCAAAATATCTAAAATTATTTCACTGTATAAAATATTAATAACGTAATTATTTGTTGCTTCTACCCTTAACAAATAAACAATCGAGAACGAAAATATTAACCTGAAACGTACTATCAAAAGAATGTTTATTCATACAAAACTGTATATAAACAGTCAATATGAACCTGAACATCCATTTTAAATTTCAGTAATAATTAAATAATAAAATTTAATCTAAAATAAAGCCATTAAAATAAAACCATAAAGCGTAATGGCGGTTCCACCACTCGAAGCTCCCGCGCGAAATACTGGCAAAGGGGTCTCCAAAAGTTTAATAAAGGAACAAACGCTCCCGATTCACTGGAGGAAAACGTTAGCGAAACCGTGACATCATGTATGAATCTACTGCTCCGGATCATCAGACGGCGGGGTTACCATATTGGCATCCTTTATCGCGCCAAAAATAAAGCGCGCCAAAGGGACCATACTAAAGCTGTACCAATGTGCTACATGTACTAAAGATTTTAAAATAATATAATTTGCCTTGTTTATAATTAGCATAGTACACAAAATCTCCTGGGTGTTTATTTCTGTCTATATAGTAATACTCAAATACTTTGATGATACCATAGAATTTCTTTTAAAGGCATGGGTTAATTTCTTTTATCTATATGAGTTTTTACTAGCTGAATAGCAGGCATGTGGGGCAGATATAAATGTAATTCTGCCTCACACTTGCTATTTTGCTGGAAATATAAGCTATCGTTCTTTTTTAAAATAAAAAAATGAATGATGATGCTCTTGCTGTGAAGTCACATCGAAAAGAAGACTGCTTTATCCCAACCAGCTGATTCTAGGTGCAGCATTTACCTCTTGGGAATACAGAATTCTTTTCTAGATCTACCACTGATCGTAAATTATCTTATTTTCTGTTGTTATGTATTAATCTTGGTTGTGAATTGGTACTGCAATGAATTTTGTTGAAAATAGAAATTTTTTCATGGATTGTAAATGGAATAACCTATTAGTGATACGCCTGTGAAAGTTAAGGTAAGTGCTTTTATTTAATTAAATAGTTTTATTTTGTGTATAGACTGATTGAAGATATTTGAGTAGCTATGCCACAAATATCCATTGCAGTTACTTTAGGTTAAAAATGGGCCACTGATTGTCAATCATTTTAATTGCTGTATAGTAAGTTCTGGAATTTACAGAAATGTTTTTAGATTTATATTAAATTACTGTTTGAGGATTTTTTTTTTCTTTTTTTTTTTGAGTTGCTTTGTAGTAAGTTTAGTTATTTTGTTTTTACTAATAAAATTTAGGAGTGCAATGTTCTCAGGCAAACATGCTGCATTCGGCTAATGTGCCAGATATTTGCAGTAGCCAGATATTACAAATATCCAGCCTCAAATTTCGTACTGTGAAATTACATATACATAATAAATTCTAAAACTACAAATGTAATTTTTAAATCAAAATATTTCACTTTTAATGATTTTCCAAATTGCATTTTTATCACGCAAAGAAAACAGGAAACACCTTAAACACTTTTAGCTTTTTTTGAGATGGTAAATTCTGATGCAGAGGAACATTTTTGTAACAGAAGAAGGGTGAATCTTTTGTACCACCTGAAACAATCATCTTGATACGTAGCAATTTTTACGTGTGCTATTTTACAATGCTTTTAATTATTTTAAATTTCAACATCAGTCTTTTGCTTTCTTGTTAAAGAGAATAACTGTTCTTCGTTCTTTTGTAAATTTTTATTGCTTTTTTTTTTTTTCCAAGAATTAACAGTGTTTCAGAGAATACAGCCTCTCGTAGATACTGTTGTCTGGTGAGAAAAGTTTTCTTTTTTTTAAATTATTTTGAAAGTAAGAAAATTTATCAATGTACAATGAATATCAAAGTTGCATTGATTTTCAAGCAGTGTTGTCTGCATCAACTTTAATTGGAGTAAAAAAGGCATAATTTCATAAAAATAATCCCAAAAAGATTTCTGATTTTTTTATTACATGATCTAAAACTGGTCAAAATTTTTTTTAAAACAATAACGATGAATATTTTTAGAAAACTTGTAACAATACAACTGAATAAGAAACATACTGCTGCCAGATATCCAGGGGAAATTTTGTCTGGATACTTAGTATCTAGCCAAATTGACATCCATTTTGACATTAGTAACCTATATATGCATTTTAAATTTCTTGAAATTTCACGAATCTCATTAGTGGCATAACTGTCATATTGTCAATATTGAGGCACTAGGTTGCATTGCAGTTGAGGGCCTTCGACGAGCAAACAAATATCGCCAAGTAGGCTTACCCCCACTTATCAGGTATTTCTCCTGTTTAGTGGCAGCTCGTAACTTGAATCATTATTGATGCTGCTTAAAAAATTATTAGGCTGCTTCCTACTACATGCTCTCCCAGCAATGCTGAAAATTATGGAGCCTTGCCAGGAAAGTACATGTCATAAAACTTAAGAGGTTCACTCTTTCCAATGCATAACAATTTTTTTTTTTTTCTGGGGTGGGAGATATCAAAATTTCTTGTTAAAATGAGCAACCATCCAATGAGATTTAAGACACAAAATGATTACTGTGACATTATCACTTTATAATTGCAAGAATCACCAGTCACATTGTGACTTGATAGCAACATCATTAGATGACTGGTCACAAATGAAGCCCCGCTGTACATAATCGCAGATCATTTATTTACCATTGACAGTGTGTGCTTTTAGGGTATTTATATTTTTATTTTATAAAGACAACAACATTACACAAGCCAATGATCTGCGAGTATTGTTGTTTGTATTTCTCTAAGAGAATTGTTTTTAGTATTTCTCTAAGAGACTTTAATAAATAAAAACTTATTGAAACTGTTTCATCTTTTTATTTATGCAATACAATATATTTATAAATTTGATTTCATGGAACATCATACTCACACACAGGGATCATACTTCTCATCTTTCTTCGGCACTTTCTTATATATGGACTGATTTCTTTTTTCTCTTGCAGCTTGTACAACTGGGCAGATGACTCTTGATCTTATTTTACAAGCCGAAAAAGTACAAGTACAATGTTGCTCTTTCAAATGTACAGCAAAATTGTACAAGCACTCATTAGGCATAAAAAACAAACTGCGTTGATCACATTCTAGGAAAAAAAAATTTGGTATGATGCTAAAGAAGGAAAATAAAAGCAATGTGCAGCACGAAAAACTCAAACTTGTCTTCAGCAATCAAGAAGCCACACATTTCACACTGTCATATACAACATTAGGTCTCCTAAGCTGCCACAAAAATAGCTTATTGCTTACACTAGCAATTGATTCATAAAGTAAATAAAAACTTAGTGTAAAAAAAAACACATATAAAACAATACCAATTCACAGGTACGATTGCTTAGACAGAAACTTTTTTCAGTCTTCATCAGCCTTTACACTATGTCTTACCAAACAGTGGGATCTGAAAAATAAACAAAAGCATGTTGCCATATGTAAAAAAAGAAAAAGGCGAGAAACCATGGAGATTAAAGGAAGGGAGAGAAAAAAAAAAGTGGTTAAGGTGGGGGATAAAGAAAAAGACAAACTAAATAAATAAGCAAAAAAGAACACAGACCATCGAACCAAAGAACAAAAACAAAGGTAACATTAATCTCTAGTTTCTCGCCTTCTTCTTTTCTTCCATGCAGCAACATGCTTCTTTTGTTTATTTTCCAGTTCCCACTGTTTGGTGAAATGTAGTGTAAAGGCTGATGAAGACTGAAAAATTTTTTGATTGAAACGATCGTTCCTGCGAATTGGTGTTGTTTTATGTGTGTTTTTTACACAAAGTTTTATTTACTTTATCTTTTAACACCAGTGTTGACGGAAGTCAGTCCGTATAGTTTATGTTATCGTGGCGGTTCAGTGTGGCTTAAATTCTATTTTTCAATAATAACCCAAATCAGGTCTAATATAATTATATACAATTTATTTACAAATTACTATATATAGTTTACACGTTCAAAAATACAGATTCAATATCATGCCCTTTTTGGGCCCCCAAGCAGAAATCGGTCTGCTCCTCTGGCGAATCTGTTCGAAGAGTGTTGGGTTTTTCATGGTCACACAGGGGGGAAAGAAGCGCGTGATGTCATAGCACAAGATGCGCTATATGGGAAGCAAATTGCGTCACACTCCCCACCTGAACTCCTTCAGGAGTTCACATCAATTACACAAATTATCAAAACTAATTCTAAAATTATATCAAAAATCTACAAAATAGTCATATTACAATCACAAATTATCTCAACACAATACAAGATACAAATTAAGCTTAAGAATGCACAAGAATAATACAAGTAAAATTTAAGAAAAAGTAAATATAAATGGCAAGAAAATATGAGATTTTAGAGTTCTAGGTTATCAATTTTGCAAAATTTAGCTTTCAGAGTTCAAAAGGATACAAATGCTGTACAGTCCGTTTCATTAGTCCACTGCTAGTTTTCAGTTCATAGCAGCGAATTTTGTTGTCGCGTCCAGGAAGGGCCTTTTCTATCCTGCCAAGCTTCCACAGAAGCTTGTTTTTGGCATCACCTTCGATCAGTACGACATCACCTACTTTGAATTCAGAGTGTAATCTTGGATTCTTCACAGAATGTGCTGTTCTGAGGTCTAACAGATATTGTCGTTTCCATCGCTGCCACAGTTGCTTCAAAAGCAACATCTGATATTTTCTCCTCTTCAGGAGAGAAGACTTATCGGCTCCACTTTCGATGATCTGGGCAAATGTAACTGGATAGGTCGGTTGGTTTTGAGCGAAATTCAAAATGTGCATGGGCGTGAGAGGGCCTGGCTCATCCTTTTCACCATACACATAACTCAATGGACGAAGATTGAGCACCGCTTCTACCTCAGCAAGCACAGTCGACATTTCCTCAAAGTTCAGAAGTGCTTTCCCGAGAACCTTGCGTAGACACTCTTTGACGGATTTAACTAAACGCTCATAAAATCCTCCCCACCATGGGGATCTTTCTACTATATTCTTCCATAAAATTCTTTCTTTAGCGACATAGTCTTGAACTGAACTGTTGGATAAGATAGCCGTCAAAGTTTCAATTTCCTTTTTCCCTTTTTTGAATGTTTTAGCATTGTCGCTATATATTATTCTGCAGTTTCCTCTTCTTGCTAGGAATCTCCGAAAGGCAAGCAGGAAGGAATCGGTTGTCATATCAGTAACTAATTCTAAGTGCAGCGCTCTCGAGACAGCGCATGTAAACAAAACAATGTACGATTTTTTCAATTCTGCAGAATGTTTCACATAAAAGGGACCTGCGAAGTCAAGACCACAAACAGAGAATACAGGAGTCTGGTGGATTCGATCACCTGGTAATGGAGCTGTAAGTTGATCACCAGGTTTGGAGAGATATTTTTGACAGACAATGCAAATCTTGATAATCTTTTTGATAAACTGTCGTCCTTTGGGTATCCAGTAATTTGATCGAACTTTTGTTAGAGTACTGGCTACTCCTCCATGCATGATTTTATCGTGTTCTTGGCGCACTATCAAAGTTGTCAACCAAGAATTTCTGGGCAAAATAATTGGATGTTTTTCATTAATGGACAAATCACAAAATTCAAGCCTGCCTCCTAATCGAAGCAGTTCGTTTTCGTCTAGATAAGGCATGTAATTAAATATAGAGGAACTTCTTTTTATGAAATTTTTGCTCTTAAGTGTTTCATACTCTTCTTTGAAAAAGTGTCTCTGTTCATTTTGGATCCAAAATTTTTCCGCATCAATAATTTCCTCAGCAGCTAAAGGATCACGATTTTTCACAGGACATTTTAGGTTCATAACGAATCTTTTCACCCACGCTGTAATCCTTATTACTTTCATGAGACTGCTATATTTGGAAACATCGAATAATTCGTCCTTTTCTTTTACGACACATTCATATTGTTGAAAATGAGCAAATTTCTTTTTGTACTCCAAATTTTCTTCTTTTATAACGTCGACTTTGACAGAGGGCCAAAATTCAGAAGACTGCATAAGCCAAGGTGGTCCGTGCCACCAAAGTTGGCAATTCCTCAAATTACTAACTGTAGTTCCTCGTGATATAAGGTCAGCGGGGTTATCTTTCCCAGGGCAAAAACGCCAGTTGCTGCTTTCAGTTAGTTTCTGTACTTCTTCAACTCTATTTTTGACAAAAGGCTTGAATCTTTCGGAATTTCCACTAACCCAAAAATAGGTTATTTGTGAATCCGTCCAATAAAAGGGCGTTACTTTATATTTCAAACATTTTACAATCTTGATACTCAATCTAGCGGTCAAGAGTGCTCCCAAAAGCTCCAATCTTGGAAGAGTAAGAGATTTTAGAGGGGCAACTCTACTCTTGGAGGCAACAAATACTGTTTGGAAAGTGTCATTCTTCAAAATAATTCTCAAATATACCACACAGCCATAAGCTTTTAAGCTAGAATCTGAAAAGCTATGAAGCTCTATTTCTTTCACATCAGCTTCTGTAATTCCTCCTAAATAATAACGGGGAATTCTGAGATGATTCAGTTCATCAATTTCTTCATACCAAGCTTTCCATTTAAAACTAAGATCAGATGGTAGCTCATCATCCCAGTCGATTTTAGAAGACCAAATCTCTTGCATTATACATTTTGCTCTCAAAATGAAAGGTCCCAAGAAACCCACGGGATCGAAAATTCTGCCAATAACTTGTAGAAGGAAACGTTTGGTGTTTTTCCTTTTAGACAGAAATGTCACCAAGTTGTCAATGTCGAAGTACAAAACGTCTTCTGCACTATCCCAAGCGATTCCTAATACCTTGAAGGGAGGCCTCACTTCCTCAAAATCCTTCGGAGTTTCATTCGTAGTGATACCTTCCTTAACCCACAAATTTCCAAGTGTTTTCGAATTTGTTTGCCATTTATGCAAAGTCATTCCCGCGTCTTTGAAAATGCTAATGCAATCAAGTGATGTTTTGAACGCGCGTTCTACGTCCGGTTGACCACTAATGACGTCGTCTACATAAACACTGTTGCTCAGGATTTCGAATGTTTCTGGATGGGTTTCTGTGTACCTCTTAAGGTGGTGTTTAATAGTAGCGGCGAGTAAAAATGGACTTGATTTTACCCCGAATAAAACTCTTGTGAATCGGAACATTTTTAAATTTTCATCATTATCAAAGGGATTATCTTTCCAATAGAATCGTGTAACGTCCCTGTCTTCTTCATTTAGTTCGATCTGTAAAAATGCTTGCTTAATATCAGCCGTAAAGGCTATTAAATTTTGCCTAAATTTTATCATTAATTCAAATATATCTGGATATAAGTTTGGACCTGTGTACAAGCAATCGTTAAGAGAAAGCGTATTTCGTTTATGAGCCGAAGCATCAAAAACTATTCTCAATTTGCTAGTTGTTCTGTCGCTTCTAATTACGGCCCTGTGAGGCAAATAAAATGTGGTGTTATTATTTTGTTCATTTTCTGGAACAGGCTCTATAATATTCTTCAGCTCATAGTCTTTTAAAACTTCTTTATACCGGTCAAATAAAGTGTTATCAATCTTAAATATGTTGTTTAATTTCTGAAATCTTTTTAGAGCAACATCTTTGTTACTTTCTAAAAGATGCTTTGTGTTTGGTTTCCAGGGTAATTTAACCTTATATCGAGAATTTTCATATTTAATTTCCGATTCAAATTTGTGTAAAACATTATCGTCCGAAGAATCAACGATTTCGTTTTCTCGATGGATCCCTAACCCTTCAAGAGTCCAAAATTTTTGTATCTGGTCCGAAATAAATTTTTCTTCAACCATTACGTTTAACGCAACCGTAGATCCTGGAGTGTTATCAGTTTTTCCCTGTATACACCAGCCAAACATTGTTTCTGTCGCTACGAGATTTTCGTTTATTCTTTTCAAATTTCCAAAGACTATGTTGTAATAATAATCACACCCAATCAAGAGGTCAATACCCCCTTCAGCTTCAAAGGAATCGGCCAGTTTTAAGTTTTTTAATTTCGAGAGTATAATTTTCGATTTCAAGTCAGCGGGTGGAATTTCCGTACCCGTTACACGGTCTGTTACGAGGGCTTCAATTTCGATATTAGATTCATTTTCTCGCCTATTTTCTAATTTTACCTTTACAACATCAAACGTGTTTTGAATGGGCTGTTCATTGCCAAAACTGTAGACTGATAAAGTCTCTTTTCTAATTACTGGAAGATTTAGTTTGCGCGAAATTTCTTTGTTGACAAAGGATCTCCTTGAGCCGCAATCGAGTAAAATTCTTCCCTGCATTGAACGACGTTTTCCCTTAATTACAACACTGCACGTCTGAAGCAAAATAGATGCCGAGCTAGTGTGTGAAACCCCCGTAAAGATTTGCGTATTTTCATTCCCGCTTGAACTCTCCGCAACTGCATGCCCCTTACTCGCCTCTTCGCACGAGCTTGCATTATCATTTTTCTCTCTGCCTTTTTTCTCTAAATCAAAACAGATCTCTAAATTATGTCTTTTTTTGCAACGAGGACAGGATTGTTGTTTTGATCTGCAGTCATATTTTTTATGTTTTCGCTTTAAACAGAGCATACATCTACCTTCTCGAAATATAATATTTCGTTTTTCCTGAACCGAGAGAGATTCCCAAATTCCAGTATGTTTTGATTTTTTACAGAACACGCAGAGATTATCGTTAGCGGGCTGTGAATTGTATCCACTTGAAGGTGTCAAAAGTTGCACCGCGGAACTTAAATTATGACTTTGTTTTGACGCCAGTCGCCCGTGATTTTCTCTCTGGACTGAAGAGGGGGGAAAAGTAGGGCGTTCATTTCTCTAGATAAAACTTCAGTATGAAGGAATTTTAGCAGTGCTTCCACACTATACATCGTAGAAAAGTTAGGGTTTTGTCTGTTAAATTCAAGCGTTAAATCTGATGGAAGTATTTTAAATAGAACTGGTATAAACATATTACTGTATGATTCCGGTTTTACATTTAAAGAATTTAAGCTGCGTACATGTGTTTCGATAGCGTCGTATAGTTTTCTAAGTTTCGATACATCACTCGATTTGTAAACTGGACTCAAATTCAATAATTTATTCATATGCGTGTTGATGATTATTTCTCGCTTACCAAATCTGTTTTCTAACAATTTAATCACTTCATCATAATTGTTGTCTGAAATATCGAAATCTTCAATTGCGTTTAAAGCCGCTCCTCCAAGGAACGAACGCAAATATTGAAATTTTTCAGTTTCACTTAAAGAGTCATTGTCATCAATTAATACTTTAAATGAATTATAAAATTCATTCCATTTTAAGTAATCACCATAAAATTTTGGAATGGTTAATTCTGGCAGACGAACTCGTTTCTGTTCAGGTTTTATTTCTGAAACGTCCTTTTCAGTTACGTTAACCTCGACTTTTTTGCTTTTGTTCAACTTTCTCTTTAATTTAAATTTCCATAATAAAACCTTTTCATTGTATTCTTCACTAGCTGTAATTTCAGCTTCAAAATCTTTTGATTCTAAGAGCGGTTCAATTGCCGCATCGACAACTTTTAACTCATCCGATTTACTAGTTAATAGTTCTAAATATTCTTCAAGAAGTGAAGAATCGGCAGCCTCTTTTTCAAATTCAGTTTCAATGTTCTTAAGATGTTTCGAAACTGCCGTTCTTAATACTTTTCGTTTCGCTTTTAGTTTAGATAGTTCGTCAGCCATTTTTCATAAAAATAAAGGAAAAATCCTACCTTGAGCAGTCTTCGCACACTGGATTGTGCTAATTCCAAAATATTAAGTATTTGGATATTCACCTTATCCATTCAAGGCCCGTGGCACACTTTGTCGGCCGTGCACCATGTTGACGGAAGTCAGTCCGTATAGTTTATGTTATCGTGGCGGTTCAGTGTGGCTTAAATTCTATTTTTCAATAATAACCCAAATCAGGTCTAATATAATTATATACAATTTATTTACAAATTACTATGTATAGTTTACACGTTCAAAAATACAGATTCAATATCATGCCCTTTTTGGGCCCCCAAGCAGAAATCGGTCTGCTCCTCTGGCGAATCTGTTCGAAGAGTGTTGGGTTTTTCATGGTCACACAGGGGGGAAAGAAGCGCGTGACGTCATAGCACAAGATGCGCTATATGGGAAGCAAATTGCGTCACCACCAAATTGAGAAAACGGCTGGGTGTAAGAACTCGGTTGAGGTGTCTGAAGAAAGGTCTCGGCCTGTAGATGTGCCATCAAATTAGGAAAAGTCAAACGGTTCGGGCGTAGCAGAACGACGAAGGTGCAATGTCAATACATCTCTATGTTAATTTGAAACGCGTTTTTGTTTCGCCAACTAAATTGAGAGAACGGCCGGGAGTAAAAATTTGATTGAGGTGTCTAAAGAAGTGTCTTGGTCTGTAGATGTTCCATCAAAAGAGAAAATCAGAAAAAATTGAACGGCTTAGGCGTGGTGGAACGAAGTTACGTAAGTGAAAGATTTCAAACATTAAAAACAGGGAAAATTACACACGGGCTCTATATTAAAAGTATCATAACCCATGCGTCGGTTTTGTTTGTCTTTCTTGCTTCATTACGTTAGAAAGTGCATCATAATCTATGTGCAGGCCCTATTTGTCTTCCTGGTTCCATTACGTTAGACAGTGCGTTATAATCCATGAACGAGCCGTATTTGTCTTTCTTGTTCCATAAAACAGTTCTTTGAAATTAAAATCTATAAATCGTCTATTAAAACTGTTTTATAAATCTTTGTCATACACATTCTATATTTCATCTTTATATTAAACTAGCGGCTACCCGCGACTTCGTCCGCGTCGGCTTTAGAATTAGGTCCCGAGAGAAACGAAGCATGTGTGAATAACAAATATGTTTGCGACTAAAGAAACTGCATTTAAATATTATTTGTTTTTTACTTATTTTAAATTAAGTATAATGCATGGTAGTATACTTCAGTTAAAATAAGAGAGTATACTAAATTTAGATTTTTTTTCAGGCATTTGGCGAATAGAGACAGTTACGACAGTATTTGCGAACTGTTTTGAGTGTTCTTGTAAAAGAAATATTTATGCTATATGCATGAATTTTAGCCTATGTTAATCAGGAATAGTGCAGCTTTCTATTAGCGAAAAAGTTTTAGAATCGGTTCTATAGTTACAGAGATACCCATAGAGCGTAATGTATTAGAATTATTTTGAGTGTTCCTGTAAAGGAATTATTTGCGCTACATGCATTAATTTTAGCCTATAATACTCAAGAATAGTGTAGCTTACTATCAGTGAAAAAAGTTTTGGAATCGGTTCAGTACTTATAGAGATACACATAGAGCGTAATGTAATTCTTATGAGTATCCCTGTAATTCTTATGAGTGTCCCCTGTAAAAGAACTATTTGTGATATATTCATAAAAGATAGCCTATAACACTCAGGGTCCCCTCAGTGTCTAAGAGGGTCTGCTCTCAAACTTGGAAGGTGGGAGGTGCCAGGTTCAAACACCGGTCGCGCCTGTCGACCTAGCCGCTCGCAGTTTTCCGTGTTTTTTTCAAAAACCTCGCGAAAATACGGGCTAGGATCCCTTAGAAAATTCCACACAGAGGAATTCTCCATATACGCCTAGGACCCTATAGGCCTAGGACCATATATGCCTGGGACTTTCAATCAGTGAAGAAAGTTTTAAAATCGGTTTAGTTGCTACAAAATTTCCATAGAGCGCAATGCATTAGCATTATTTTGAGTGTCTTTGTAAAAGAATTATTTATGCTATATGCTTGAAAGGTTGCCTGTATGTTAATCCAGGGCATAAGCTATCTTCATTACAAAATTTTCCACCATTTTTGTGTGATTCAGTCAAAAACATCCAAACGCATAAACGTACACATTTATATTATTTGTAGGATTTGGAAATTTACGAACTTTAAGAAACACATCTGGACTTTTCTTGGTACTTACTAGGGATCGACCGATACCACATTTTCACCGATGACCGATACCGATACTTTACCTATATATTCATTTTCAGAAATAGACGATACCGATACTTTTAAGTTATGGTATCGGCCGATACCGATACTTAACCGATACCGATACTTTACATAATTTAATGTCATTTAAACCTACATCTGTTGGGCAGTTTTTGTAACGAGAGTGTAGTTCTTGTTAAAATGAATAACAGCATGATGAAATTTGATCCCAGTAGAAAGCATTAAAAAGAAAAAGCAGTGGATACATTGAAGTATGAATTTACAGTAGTTCTAGTCTTTCTTTTCTATTCAATCATGCCGAGGAATGGCCGAATTTATAAAAAACTGGGCACTGGGAACCGTCTAAGTGTGCAGGTTCGGAATTCTTTCTCCTCGCGTGGCTGTCGATCTAGTGGTCTAGAGTTTTGGGCGATTTTCTCCAGTTGTTACGTGAATATGCGTTAGACTCCCTTAAAAAGTCCTCCACCCAAGCCCTCCCCCTATAGGTAGATGTCCCTCATTTAGGCTTGACAGAACACAAATACGGGGGGTGATTTAAGGGGTTATATTAATAAGATATAATCCATTTCCAGTGCCGACTGGTGCAAATATTTAAATCAATTTTTCTCAACCTCTATTTTGTCGCCTAATTGTTGCTATGAGCCAGATAAAAGGTTTCCATATTAGCAGTGCCGTAAAAATAGGGAGGCATGGCGGGGCGAATGCCCGGGGCCCCAGACGTAGGGGGCCTCAAAATCCATACAGCTATTTTCCCCCCAACTTCTTGTTCTGTTTTTTGTTTCTTTTATAACTTTTTAGATTTGCGCATATAATATTCTAAATGGATCACCTAGCACTGTTTAAGCAGAAAACACACACACAAAAAAAAAAATATCTTACTGCTTACAAAACAGCTAACAGCTCACTAACACATCCGCTGTATTACAATATGTACAGCTGATGAGCTGATTTTGAAAAGTTAAATTTATATGCCAGTACTTTAAGAGTCAAAGTTCTTTAAGTAATGACCTTGTGTTCCCTTTATGTGTATTCTAGAAAAACATGATCTGGACCTCAAAAATCCACTCTGAAGTAAACATCCTTTTGAGGGGGAGCCTCTTTATTTCTAAAAATTATCATATCACTTAGGTAATTACAATCAAAAGACCTGTTTTTACTTTCCGAACATGTACCATGTAATGAAAGTATTGTAATCATGAAAAAATTCGACTTCGAGATTTTGGTGTATTGGCACGTTTTGAGGTCTTCTGAATTCATTTATGCTATTTTTACGAGATGTATATATGTATGTGTGTGTGTATGTGAGTGAACACGATAGCTCCTAAACGGGGCATTTGGTTGATCCCAAATTGGGTATATATGTTATAAACTACCATAATAATATCGGTATTGATTTTGGTGTGTATAGAACTTATAGTTTTTCTACAGGGTTACAACAAAGATTTCTTTTACATTATGGCCTATGGGGGGAAATTCCCTAAAGTGCGCTAGCGTTTAAACGGTATATTCGATTGAGCTCAAATTGGGTATATATGTTATAAACCACCATCTTAAGACCTGTATTAATTTTGATGTGTATAGGACTTATAGTTTTCTTGCAGGGCTACGACAAAGATTTCTTTTACATTATGGACTATGGGGGAAATTCTTGAAAGTGCGCTAGCGTTTAAACGGTACATTCGATTGAGCTCAAATTGGATATATATGTTATAAACCACCATCTTAAGACCAGTATTGATTTTGGTGTTTATAGGACTTATAGTTTTTCTACATTGCTACGACAAAAATTTCTTTATGGCATATGGGGAGAAATTCTTGAAAGTGCGGAAGCGTTTAAACTGTGCATTCGATTGAGCTTCAATTTGGTGTATATTTTTTAACTATTCATCGATTAAAATTTATTTAAATTCTTGGTAATGATCTTAATCGTGAGTGTTCGGAAAGTCGAGTGGAGTCACTCCAGATTTTTTTAAAATAAAAATTTAAAGTATGTCTCTTAAGCGTGAAATCGATATCAAGAGCTACACATTCTCCAACGATATCAAAAGCCTATATATACAGTAGAATCTCCTTATAACGAAGTCTCCTTACAACGAATTTCTCCCTATAACGAAATTTTTTTTAACGAAACGCAACTTTAAGGCTTAAATAACACTATAAACATTCTCCATATAACGAAGAGGTTATCTTCCCATATCGAATATTTCAGATTTACCTTTGATTTTTTTGTTAGTTTTGAAGAAAATTTTAATTTTTGAACAGACCACTTAGTGGAAGAGTAACAGATGATAAAAATGGAGACCAGGAAAGTGAAACTGACTCCGATAATGAAGGCACTTCACCAGCGCCCGATTATGACCAACAGGGGCACCGGGCATTGATAGATTTGGGGGCCGCCAATCTATGAAATTTGTTATGTTTTTCATAAAATTTTGATATAAAAAAGAATATTTCAGAAAAAAACATTTAAAATTGAAGGGCCTTTCAAGTCGGGGGACCTGGGCAAAGTCCCGATTTGCCCATATACTTATAAGGCCCTGCGCTTCACGATCAAAACCACATCAAACTTTATTGCTTCAACGATTCAAAACCATTAAAAAGAGGTTTCCAAATGGAATAAAATGTGCCTCACTCTATTTTCATCGGACTTTTAAAATGTGAATATTTTTATGAAAATTTAAAATCACAGAATGTAAAACAATGTAAAATAACGGAATTTTGAAGTAAAATAAACGTGAGTGCATTACATATTTTGTTTTCTAAATTCGTGGATTGTCTTTACTTTTGAACATTTCATTTATACAATGAAAAGTAAGAAACCGTAAGTTTAACAAATTTATAATAAATACCAAATTATTTTTAATTGAAAGTCATAATGTAATACTTTTAAACATCGAATTAACTAAAAAGTTTGTAATATTTGCTGAAATAACTGCAAAAATCTCTGTACAACAAAATTTTCTCTATAGTGAAGTTCTTAACTGGAACCGAACGAGTTCGTTATAGGGAGATTCAATTGTATGTATACATATATATATATATATGAATGAACTCTTTTTCGAGTTAACACAGTGAGAAAATAAACGTTTATAAAACTGAAGTAAAATTATAGCCTACCTCTCGACATTTGTTTTTTGCAATCCTTGCAGATAGCGTATTTAGTGTTGGGCACCAATTCAAAATAATTTAGAAGAATAGACGATTGTCCTGTTAAACTGTCATCTAACGATTCTTCGTCCATAATTTCGACCACACTTGGTGATACGACATCCATTTAGCGATGGTTAGAATAATAAAAAAAAAAGAACACACAGTTCGAAAACACTCTCGCAAATAAATGTGCCAATGAAACGATGCCTCTCATCTCATTACCAAAATAAAGAATCTAGAAAGGTGTTGCGCCTGCGTGGTTTCTTCTGAAAAGCGAAGTATCGGTTGAAAAGTATCGGTGAAAATGGATGAAAGCAACAGAAACCGATACTTTCCCGATACTTTTAGAATAGAAAGAACCGATACCGATACCTAAAAAAATTGGAGGTATCGGCGCCGATACTATCGGTTGCCGATACTATCGGTCGATCCCTAGTACTTACCTATTATCCCGGCGGTCATTCCCGCCAAACTGTTTTTTCGTCAAATGAGTTGCCAAACTGTTGCCAATCGTATTCAAAACCATTAATAATTTCATGTGCCCGGCATTTATCTCGGCAAAAAATCGCTCGTCTTGGCGGACCGCCGGGATAATACGTAAGTACACTTTTCTTTATTTATGCTTTTTAATTTGGCGTAAAATCAACATAATTTCCATACTTATTTATGTTTTTCAAATGCATGTGATTTTGCAATTAGAATTTCTGCTTTATTTCAAAAGCATAAATCATTTTGTGCGGGCGATAAAACGGTTTTTAATTAATAGTTAGAAAAGTAATTAAAATTTCCGAGCCTCAGGTACACTTTACCGAAGCCATGTGTCCAGGCATGCTCAAATTTTCAAAGCTCTGCTTTCTGTAGATTTGTCTGGAGAATATTCATTTTTATTATTATAGATAGATATATTTGGCATAAAACTGGCATAATTTCCGTATTATTTAATGTTTTTCAGATGCACATGCTCCTTTATTGAAGTAATAGCATTCTTGTTAGCTCTAAACATGAATCGTATGATACGGGCGAAACTCGCCAAGCATGGCAACGTAAAAACGGTTTTTAATTAATAATTAAAAAATTAATTAAAAATCTAAAATTCTAAGTAGCCTATAACCAACTCCAGGGTCCCATCTATATCTAAACCGAAATGCATCCTAATCGATTCAGCGGTTTAGGCTTGAAAGCGTCATAAACAAACAAACAAACAAACAAACAAACAAACTCACTTTCGCATTTATAATATTAGTTAGGATAGTAGGGTTTGGCAATTTCTCGCCAAATATAGAAGCTATCGCCAAGATAGATTCAATTTTAGGGATTTATTTTTTGATGCCAACTGGGCGAAAAATTGCCAAAAATGGTCAACATTTTCGACTTTTGATATTTTACTAGCCTCGCCGGGTACACAAAATGCTTTGTCAGAAATTAATAGCACTATAAAATGGTATTGAAAGTGCACAGATATCTTAATAACAAGGGAGATTCAAAAGAAATGTATATAAGTGTGATTCTAATATGGAGACTATCCTATGGAGATGTACGGTGGAAGGTGGTGATCGTAAAAAGACGATGAATTATTTTGTAAAGATTATAACTGGTACGACTTTGTAGTGAGAGCGACATAGTTTTAAGAAGACGATCGTATAGTGGGTCGCATTTTAAATTCACACAACGATGACGAAAGGAGATTTATTCCCCTTAGGTAAGACGTACTTTCTTTCATACGGAACACGATGGCATACACAACGCGTCGTAGGGGTGAACATGCTTTTCTTCCCCACTGAACGAAATCACACATGAACTAGAAATTCCTCATCAGAGCGACGAGGAAGGACAAACTCCAAAACCAAGAATGAAATTCGCTATTGATGGCGCATGTCCTTTTACTTCTTCTGAAACATGATCACACAAACACTTTGAACATTGGGCTAAACACGTTTTACTTCAGGAGAAAAACACATTTTGAAGACCACATTCCCTTTAAATAAGGAGTCTCAGTCAACACCTTTGAACTTAAAACATATTGCTTTATTTTCACACTGGAACAGTCACTAATTTCCAAAACGCAGGATTATACATTTAAAACTCTACAATACATTGCATTCAAAAGTAAACTTGGGGAAGCGTGTTGACAAAAACATCACGGCGTTCATATTAAAGCGGCCTGGTACCTCGGTGGGTGAACGCCCCCGTCACCATAAAGTGATCGGCATAGATGCTAATCCGTGCAACGCGTCGTGGTGGGCAAAGCCTCCTCACATGAAGTGAGTGGCTTGCCCCACCAAAAATTACTCTCCAACTGCTAAAGAAAAAACCGTTAAAAACATGTGTCTATAGAAAGAGCCCGAACTTTCTGGAACAATTTTAGCAGGTGTTTTTCGAGCAATATGCTTCTTGTGCAGCAGAGAAAAACCGCAAACACATCTGCTTCAGCTGGAGCAATGATATATGCGAGGAAGAGGTGCTGTTATTATTATTTTTTTAGCTGGCGTCAACAGTTATTTTATTTCAAAGCAGCTGATAAGAGGGAAATGCTTTAGAAGTACGTTAATGCGCTGTAATTGAGAAGGCCAAGAGGAAAATTGATAGCTTTAAAAGATAGTTATTATTAAAAACTTTTAAATTAGATTTAGAATAGATTATTAGTTTAAATTTAGACAATATTAATTAGGATTTGCATTAATAATTTTTCATTAAAAATATGCACTTTGTGTCAACGTGACAGAGACATAGTGCATTTGTTATACTTTTAACAGAAGTATAGTGACCTCTCACTTATACGACTCTCTCGGTTATTCGCCGAATTCACTTGGTCCCATCCACGCCTTATGGAAAATAATGCTAAATTCACTTACAGAATTACTCACATTTAAAGTACAAATCATGCACTTTTCTTACCTTTATCCTGTTACTACTGTAAAAGCGTATAATCAGTAATGTAATGAGTAACATTTCTCATCTAAATTTCTGTACTATTAACGATGAAATCTATGAAGGGAGGGTGGTTGTATGTATGTCAAAACGATTATTCCCAAAATAGCTTAAAAGCTTTACCAGACTTAGAAGATAATTTCTATTTTATGAGACTACAGAGACAAACTAATATTTACTTCTTCTTCTTTTTCTGATAAAAAACTCTCATCCGTAATTTGAAATAAACATAGTGATAAATAAACTACATCTTTGTATTTTGTGATTTTTTTTTAATTTCATGTATGGTTTTCAATACATTTTACAAATTTTATTAAAATATGTTCTTAGTATTCAAAATTTACTGATTTTTAATATAAGTAAAATAATTAATACATTTAAAATTTTAAACTGTATAATAAGACAATCTCTCACTTATATGACTTTTTTCTACGGTCCCCTGAAAGTCGAAAAAGTGAAAGATCACTGTAGTATACTGCGAATCAGGGCGCAAAATAAGGTTTTAAAGCTGGGAGCAGAAAATGCTGTGAGCTTTTATAAGTTGGCAGCAAATACTTTTCAAATCAAGGCAAAATGTTAAATTTTCGTAATGACGGTAAATAGTGTTTGCACTTTTTTCGCTTAACTTTCATAAAATTAAATCTGTAATGCAACGAGAAGAAAAAAAAAGAAAAAAAACAAGCAGAAAAAGCCCCTTCATACTTAAATATTCGTAGCTAAAGTTGCCGCGAAAGCTGCTGAATGTCGAGGTTATTTGGGCTAGTCTCACGGCATTTGTAGTAGTCGACGAGACTCATTTCGGGACCTTCTGTGAATTAAATATATTGGTTAAAGGGATGGGTTATTAACTTCATTTTTTGGTTAAACAATTTGCTTTTCCTTAGTATCTAACACATATTTACACTTTTTATGGCTAAACAATATTTAAAAAGTTCTTTTTTGGGGGGGACGGGGGGGGGAGTAAGGTAGTTGGACAAGCAGTAAACTCTGAGAGGCGCTTCATTTGTTTCGCACACAGGCGCCGGTCATGGTCGGCGCGGCACTGTGAGTGGCCACCTATCATGTCCCGAAATTTCCCTTCATTCGCTTTAGTGATTTTTGCGTGATGCGCGAACATAATTGTACGCTGTTGGAAATGATTTTTGCAAAATCTCAAAATCTATCAAAAATTTTTTAAAAATCCGACGCTTATAGTTTAAGTTGAGTGTCCACCTATCATGTTACCAAATTTCATTTCATTTGCGTGAGCCATTTTTACGGATGCGCGAACAAAAAAAAAAAGCATCACCGACAGAATGACAGAACAACAGACAGGCAAACTTTTTTTTTTGGGGGAGGGGGGGATCGTACTGGATTCCCAGGTGCTTGAAACGGATAAAAATAGCATTTTTTTTTTTTTTAATATAATTCTAAATAATTCATAGACAAATGTCTAAGTTCATTTACATAGATGTACACGTTGAACATAGTGCCTCCTCCTTTTTTGAAGTCGATAATAACTTGTTCTGAAATCAAATAAATGTGCACAGTTAGTAGTTATACACATAAAGAAACTGAAGACGTCAGTGACACAGTATCACATATACAACAAGATCTATACAGAGTGATTCTTAATTCATCATCACGATTTAGTAGGGAGGTGGGGAGTAGGAAAAGAAAACAATTTCACATAGGAAAGCATGGACGCAAACGAACGCATCATGATGTAGAGGGCGCTTTATGTCAATAACTCCCATTCACGCGCTGTACGATAGCTCTGATAAAATAAACTTCACTAGCAACAGGGGTTCCGTACGTCATGTTTTTCATCAACCCCTTACAAAGAAGTCTAATCGACTTCTTTAAGATTTCGGGGAAATGATGCGAGTGGATACCTGGCAAGAAAATTTGGAGCACAATGGGTTGGCCGCAGTGGACCGATTTGTCGGCCACCACAGTCACAGGATTTATTTCCAATCGACTTCTTTCTATGGGGTTGGTGAAAAACATGACGTAAGGAACCCTTGTTGCTAATGAAGTATATTTTAACAGAGCTATCGTACAGCGCGTGAATGGGAGTTGTTGACACAAAGCGTCCCGTCCCCTACATCATGATGCGTTCGTTTGCGCCCATGCTTTCCTATGTGAAATTGTCATCTGTTCCTATTCCCTACCTCCCTACTAAATATTGATGATGAATTAAGAATCACCCTGTATAAGAAACGGTTATAATATAAATTTACCATGGTTTGTCAATAAACTGTGTGTCGTAACACTAGAGTACATTGCATTCACATGCTTCTGACTGAAATATATAACGAATCAGGAATGTAGGACAGCGCATTTTGATTTGGGGCACCCACTTTGACATGGAATTTTAGTAGCCAGTCTTACATCAGCAGAACAATGGTAGCTGCTGCTCCAAGCTCCTGATAGTCCCTTAAACCGTGCGTACTGACAGATTTGTCTGCCGTAGAAACATGTGAATTTTCCTGCCTGACTTCATCATTTATTCTAAAAAGATCTATGTCGAACAAAGATTTTAAATATCCCGCGATTTATTTCGCTTTCTAAAAAGAAGAAAAAATTAGGTTCTCTACATTTTGTGAATAAAAAGGAATTTTTTTCCCACAAAGTGAAGCGAATCTAAGTTTCGAAGTTTGACTCTAAATTGTAGATTTATAACAATTTACAGTCAAACTTCGGTAGCAATCACCTCTATTAAGCGACTCCCTTCTACAACGACCCATTTTTTTGAGGCACCGATTTTTTTTCCTATCTACTCAATGTTAAAAGATCCTCTAGAGGAGACCACACAACCCTCTAAAAGCGACCGGAGCCAGTTCCCTGTCCGAATATTTTCTAGCATTTTTCCGGAAATAAAGTAAACAGAAAGTCAAAAATCACATTCTAAACCAGTCTGTCTACTGTAAATCGATAGCAGTTGCAAATACGCGTGCACATCACTTACAAAGCTTGTAGTTTAGAGAAGAGATATGCCTAACAATAAGAAACGAATGATTTTACCGTTGGAGCAGCGCATTGATGAGATCGAGTCATACGAACAGGAAAATTCGGACAGGAATTTGGCAGTTAATTTTGTTTGTGGGAAAACCCAAAATGCAAAATTTAAAGCAAGTAAATTTTATTATGGCGAATTCAGAATCCATGAAGAATATCAGGATAAATGCTCTTTGTCAGTTGCAAAAAATGAACTATAGAGAGAAGTACTGTCGGAGAGAGAGAGAGAAAAAAAAGTTAAACAATCGGAAATGTCAAAATGTTTTATTAAAATTAAAATTTAAAAAGTATAATTCCTTATGTATTGTATGCAGTTTCATAAATAACAAAGCATACATATTTTTTAACATTTTTTTTCTCGTCTGTCAAACTTCTTTAAGCGAGGACGTCTCTCAACGACCGTTTTTTTCGCGCAACGGAGGGTGGTCGCTCCCGAGAAGTATCACTGTATACACTTTATATTTTGAGTATGAGTGAATACATTTATAATGAGTCCATTTCAGGGATACTAGAGCCGAATGAGAAAACGAATTCCCGGTTCGTGGGGGGTGCGGATACACTTTCCCTTTGTCTTCTGTCCTGGAGGTTCGGTGTAATTAAAATTTTCAATCCATTCGATTGAGTGTAAATTGGGTATGTATATATTATAGGTCACGGTTACATGTTTGTTTGTTTGTTTGTGCTATTATGGCAACGCTACGCTAGGGTGATCTGCCAAGGGTGGAGGGGGGTGCCTTGGTAGAAGGACTTTCCGAGAGGTTCTAATTTGTATTCGCGTTAATCTGGAGAAAATCTACCAAAACTCCAGACCGTTAGATCGACAGCCGCGGGATGGGACCCGAACAAGGAACCTTCTCAAAATAATTCCAAGTCAAAATAATTCCAATACTTTACTGTCAGAAGCAGTTTTATAGACATTCACCTATTTTAAGGACAATGAAATAGGTGAACATCCAACAAGACTAAGGTTTTTATGATTTCTGTTTGTCTGTCCGTCCGTCTGTTCATCTTTGCACTAGCTGTTGTAAATATGTATGGATTACTTCAAAATTAATATTTGTTACTCCTATTTGCACAGATCACTCAATTTGCACACTCAATAGAAAAAAGTGTATGAAGTATTTATAGTTCTTTTACAGGAGAAACTGAAAAGAATTCCAATACATTATGCTGTATGCGGTTCACTCTTTAAACCATATTTTAAACTTAAACGTCTTTTTCAAACAAATCAAGTAGGTTTTGAAGGGTCACAAAGTAATGATCGTGATCGAAAATACTATCTGTAGCGTTTATAGTTCTACAGGAGCCCTCAAAAAATTTCAATACATTGTCTATAGCTTTGTAAAGAGATTGATCCTTTTCAGATGCAATACAGTAAGTATATAAACAATTATAACTGTTTACTTATCAGTTAAAAGATGGAAATAACTTTAAATTTCTTTTACAAGGTCTCGCAAAGTAATAGTGGTATTCAGCTTTGAGATTTCCTTTGAAATCGCGCCGTAGTGTAAAGCAGTGGTGCGCAAACTATTATCATTTTCGACCCCCTATTTTGTGTAAAATTTTGTCGCGACCCCTGGATAGACAGCAGACATTTTGTTTAATTGACAAGGAAGTTACATTGAAATTCTTTCTGGGATTTGCTCTTACAGGGTGTTTTTTAAAGAGTGTCGTGACGTCATCGATTGAAATAACGCGATTTTAAAATAGCACACAAAACTTATAAACCACGGCACTGCATTTAATAACACACCAAACTAAAAATGTTATAAAAGTTGTAACATCATAAAACTCCGTTTATGAATCAACACATAATTTTATGAAACAATGCTTTATTTATGCACAGGGGTATAAATATTTTTTAATGAAAAATACTTTAAAAAAACTTTACATAATAAAAAGTCAATGTGAAGCATGTGCTTGCAAAGAGATCATTGCTTCTATGTTCGGATCTGTATTGGAAATCGCAAGTCGTAAGTCATCCTCTGGATCCAATCGAGATCGATATTTTGTTTTAATGGAAACTAATTTTGAAAAGCCGGATTTACATGAGTAGGTCGATGCAAACTGAATCAAAATATTGATTGCCTTTCTTTCCAAATCGGCATATTCGTTTTCAATCGATAACAAAAAATTTTGGCAAGTTTTTTTTTTTTCCAATAGCAAAGGCGATAGATACAAAGTTTGACCGAAGTCATTGCCTCAAAAGTTCTCTTGCTTTCCAATACAATGCCGTCTCGGAGTGACATGCAACGATGAAGGTGGTCTCGATTCGTTAGCTCGTCTCCTGCACAACCAAAAGGCAATCAATACCACAAAGAGGGCAGTTGGATGTTCCAAAATCCTTAACCCTTTAACGCGCAGTGATCCCGCTCTGGGATCACCCAACTCGGACGTTCGGACTGTTGCCAGTCACGAAGAATAGATTGGATTTCTATAAAAAGAGTGGCGGGTGATAGCTCACGAGAATCCTTTACTTTTTAGAAGTCATTTCCCGTAAAAAGATTATTTCTAACAGCACTGACATTTGCTGAAAAATGGAAGAACGCGAGAACAGCTGGATAGATTGCCCAATGCTGAAAAAAGGGCAGCCGTTGCCATCGCTCGACTGAACGACCCGCAAGAGGGCGGACGATCGAAACGTTCATCGCGTGCCACAGATCTAGAGACCCTTTTTTGACGACCCTAGGGTCTCTAGATCTGTGGCACGCGATGAACGTTTCGATCGACCGCCATCTTGCTGGTCGTTCAGTCGAGCGATGGCAACGGCTGCCCTTTTTTCAGCATTGGGAAAGGGTTGCGCCTCAAAGGGTTAAACGATGGAGACACTCTCCAAGGCAGTCGCGACCAGTCAAAAGACGGAACTGCGCTACAGCATCACGACGCGGGCCGTTGGGAATGGCC
The DNA here is from genome assembly GCA_038373885.1 of Cheiracanthium punctorium. NCBI lineage: Eukaryota > Metazoa > Arthropoda > Arachnida > Araneae > Cheiracanthiidae > Cheiracanthium > Cheiracanthium punctorium. The sequence goes on along the minus strand of JAWZYV010014456.1, from coordinate 42,747 downwards.
AGGAGATCATCAATTTCCCACTGCTTTGACTGCAAACGATCAAGAAGCGGCATTTTAAATTTTTTAGACATAATTTGTTTAATATACAGCTTAATGGAGTGATAAGAAACTGTTGATCATTTTGACTGAAGCAATCTCGAGCCCCTTCTTGCAAGGAAATCAGCCTGTTCGTTCCCGTTTACTCCATAATGACCAGGAATCCACTGCAGCGCCACATGCTTCTTCTAGGACTAGTTGAGCCAATAGCCTGGATTGCTGCTTGGGAATCGGAGAACAAAGCCACTCTTGTAAAGTAATTAAAAAACTTTGTAAAAAACACACATAAGAAGTAAAAGGAAAGAGGATACGCACGTTTCGTTCAAAAATTGTTTTGAACTTCTTCAGTCCAAGCCCTTCGTCGTAAAGAACACAGGGAACTGAAAACACAGAACTTTTTTTTAAGAAAGAACACACTAAAGAACACAGGGAACTTTTTTTTTTTTTTTCAGTTCCCTGTGTTCTTTACGACGAAGGGCTTGGACTGAAGAAGTTCAAAACAATTTTTGAACGAAACGTGCGTAATTCCTCTTGTTCCTTTGATACTTCTTATAGATGTGTATTTTGTACGAAAGTTTTTTAATTACTTTGTAAAAACACACATAAGAAGTAAAAGGAAAGAGGATACGCACGTTTCGTTCAAAAATTGTTTTGAACTTCTTCAGTCCAAGCCCTTCGTCGTAAAGAACACAGGGAACTGAAAAAAAAAAAAAAAGTTCCCTGTGTTCTTTAGTGTGTTCTTTCTTAAAAAAAAGTTCTGTGTTTTTCAGTTCCCTGTGTTCTTTACGACGAAGGGCTTGGACTGAAGAAGTTCAAAACAATTTTTGAACGAAACGTGCGTATCCTCTTTCCTATTTACTTTCTTATGTGTGTTTTTTACAAAGTTTTTTTATTACTTTACAAGAGTGGCTTTGTTCTCCGATTCCCAGCAGCAATCCAGGCTATTGGCTCAACTAGTCCTCCATCGGACGAAATCATTCATGTCGGACTTATGTGCGAAGTTGTTTTAAAGAAGAAGCATGTGGCGCTGCAGTGGATTCCTGGTCATTATGGAGGTAAACGGGAACGAACAGGCTGATTTCCTTGCAAGAAGGGGCTCGAGATTGCTTCAGTCAAAATGATCAACAGTTTCTTATCACTCCATTAAGCTGTATATTAAACAAATTATGTCTAAAAAAATTTAAAATGCCGCTTCTTGATCGTCTGCAGTCAAAGCAGTGGGAAATGGATGATCTCCTGGCCATTCCCAACGGCCCGCGTCGTGATGCTGCTAGCGCAGTTCCGTCTTTTGACTGGTCGCGACTGCCTTGGAGAGTTGTCTCCATCGTTTAACCCTTTGAGGCGCAACCCTTTCCCAATGCTGAAAAAAGGGCAGCCGTTGCCATCGCTCGACTTAACGACCAGCAAGATGGCGGACGATCGAAACGTTCATCGCGTGCCACAGATCTAGAGACCCTTTGGTCGTCAAAAAAGGGTCTCTAGATCTGTGGCACGCGATGAACGTTTCGATCGTCCGCCATCTTGCTGGTCGTTCAGTCGAGCGATGGCAACGGCTGCCCTTTTTCAGCATTGGGCAATCTATCCAGCTGTTCTCGCGTTCTTCCATTTTTCAGCAAATGTCAGTGCTGTTAGAAATAATCTTTTTACGGGAAATGACTTTTAAAAAGTAAAGGATTCTCGTGAGCTATCACCCGCCACTGTTTTTATAGAAATCCAATCTATTCTTCGTGACTGGCAACAGTCCGAACGTCCGAGTTGGGTGATCCCAGAGCGGGATCACTGCGCGTTAAAGGGTTAAGGATTTTGGAACATCCAACTGCCCTCTTTGTGGTATTGATTGCCTTTTGGTTGTGCAGGAGACGAGCTAACGAATCGAGACCACCTTCATCGTTGCATGTCACTCCGAGACGGCATTGTATTGGAAAGCAAGAGAACTTTTGAGGCAATGACTTCGGTCAATCTTTGTATCTATCGCCTTTGCTATTGGAAAAAAAAAAAAACTTGCCAAAATTTTTGGTTATCGATTGAAAACGAATATGCCGATTTGGAAAGAAAGGCAATCAATATTTTGATTCAGTTTGCATCGACCTACTCATGTAAATCCGGCTTTTCAAAATTAGTTTCCATTAAAACAAAATATCGATCTCGATTGGATCCAGAGGATGACTTACGACTTGCGATTTCCAATACAGATCCGAACATAGAAGCAATGATCTCTTTGCAAGCACATGCTTCACATTGACTTTTTATTATGTAAAGTTTTTTAAAAGTATTTTTCATTAAAAAATATTTATACCCCTGTGCATAAATAAAGCATTGTTTCATAAAATTATGTGTTGATTCATAAACGGAGTTTTATGATGTTACAACTTTTATAACATTTTTAGTTTGGTGTGTTATTAAATACAGTGCCGTGGTTTATAAGTTTTGTGTGCTATTTTAAAATCGCGTTATTTCAATCGATGACGTCACGACACTCTTTAAAAAACACCCTGTAAGAGCAAATCCCAGAAAGAATTTCAATGTAACTTCCTTGTCAATTAAACAAAATGTCTGCTGTCTATCCAGGGGTCGCGACAAAATTTTACACAAAATAGGGGGTCGAAAATGAAAATAGTTTGCGCACCACTGCTTTACACTACGGCGCGATTTCAAAGGAAATCTCAAAGCTGAATACCACTATTACTTTGCGAGACCTTGTAAAAGAAATTTAAAGTTATTTCCATCTTTTAACTGATAAGTAAACAGTTATAATTGTTTATATACTTACTGTATTGCATCTGAAAAGGATCAATCTCTTTACAAAGCTATAGACAATGTATTGAAATTTTTTGAGGGCTCCTGTAGAACTATAAACGCTACAGATAGTATTTTCGATCAAGATCATTACTTTGTGACCCTTCAAAACCTACTTGATTTGTTTGAAAAAGACGTTTAAGTTTAAAATATGGTTTAAAGAGTGAACCGCATACAGCATAATGTATTGGAATTCTTTTCAGTTTCTCCTGTAAAAGAACTATAAATACTTCATACACTTTTTTCTATTGAGTGTGCAAATTGAGTGATCTGTGCAAATAGGAGTAACAAATATTAATTTTGAAGTAATCCATACATATTTACAACAGCTAGTGCAAAGATGAACAGACGGACGGACAGACAAACAGAAATCATAAAAACCTTAGTCTTGTTGGATGTTCACCTATTTCATTGTCCTTAAAATAGGTGAATGTCTATAAAACTGCTTCTGACAGTAAAGTATTGGAATTATTTTGACTTGGAATTATTTTGAGAAGGTTCCTTGTTCGGGTCCCATCCCGCGGCTGTCGATCTAACGGTCTGGAGTTTTGGTAGATTTTCTCCAGATTAACGCGAATACAAATTAGAACCTCTCGGAAAGTCCTTCTACCAAGGCACCCCCCTCCACCCTTGGCAGATCACCCTAGCATAGCGTTGCCATAATAGCACAATCAAACAAACAAACATGTAACCGTGACCTATAATATATACATACCCAATTTACACTCAATCGAATGGATTGAAAATTTTAATTACACCGAACCTCCAGGACAGAAGACAAAGGGAAAGTGTATCCGCACCCCCCACGAACCGGGAATTCGTTTTCTCATTCGGCTCTAGTATCCCTGAAATGGACTCATTATAAATGTATTCACTCATACTCAAAATATAAAGTGTATACAGTGATACTTCTCGGGAGCGACCACCCTCCGTTGCGCGAAAAAAACGGTCGTTGAGAGACGTCCTCGCTTAAAGAAGTTTGACAGACGAGAAAAAAAATGTTTAAAAATATGTATGCTTTGTTATTTATGAAACTGCATACAATACATAAGGAATTATACAAGCATATTTTTTAAATTTTAATTTTAATAAAACATTTTGACATTTCCGATTGTTTAACTTTTTTTTCTCTCTCTCTCTCCGACAGTACTTCTCTCTATAGTTCATTTTTTGCAACTGACAAAGAGCATTTATCCTGATATTCTTCATGGATTCTGAATTCGCCATAATAAAATTTACTTGCTTTAAATTTTGCATTTTGGGTTTTCCCACAAACAAAATTAACTGCCAAATTCCTGTCCGAATTTTCCTGTTCGTATGACTCGATCTCATCAATGCGCTGCTCCAACGGTAAAATCATTCGTTTCTTATTGTTAGGCATATCTCTTCTCTAAACTACAAGCTTTGTAAGTGATGTGCACGCGTATTTGCAACTGCTATCGATTTACAGTAGACAGACTGGTTTAGAATGTGATTTTTGACTTTCTGTTTACTTTATTTCCGGAAAAATGCTAGAAAATATTCGGACAGGGAACTGGCTCCGGTCGCTTTTAGAGGGTTGTGTGGTCTCCTCTAGAGGATCTTTTAACATTGAGTAGATAGGACAAAAAATCGGTGCCTCAAAAAAATGGGTCGTTGTAGAAGGGAGTCGCTTAATAGAGGTGATTGCTACCGAAGTTTGACTGTAAATTGTTATAAATCTACAATTTAGAGTCAAACTTCGAAACTTAGATTCGCTTCACTTTGTGGAAAAAAAATTCCTTTTTATTCACAAAATGTAGAGAACCTAATTTTTTTTTCTTTTTAGAAAGCGAAATAAATCGCGGGATATTTAAAATCTTTGTTCGACATAGATCTTTTTAGAATAAATGATGAAGTCAGGCAGGAAAATTCACATGTTTCTACGGCAGACAAATCTGTCAGTACGCACGGTTTAAGGGACTATCAGGAGCTTGGAGCAGCAGCTACCATTGTTCTGCTGATGTAAGACTGGCTACTAAAATTCCATGTCAAAGTGGGTGCCCCAAATCAAAATGCGCTGTCCTACATTCCTGATTCGTTATATATTTCAGTCAGAGGCATGTGAATGCAATGTACTCTAGTGTTACGACACACAGTTTATTGACAAACCATGGTAAATTTATATTATAACCGTTTCTTATACAGGGTGATTCTTAATTCATCATCAATATTTAGTAGGGAGGTAGGGAATAGGAACAGATGACAATTTCACATAGGAAAGCATGGGCGCAAACGAACGCATCATGATGTAGGGGACGGGACGCTTTGTGTCAACAACTCCCATTCACGCGCTGTACGATAGCTCTGTTAAAATATACTTCATTAGCAACAAGGGTTCCTTACGTCATGTTTTTCACCAACCCCATAGAAAGAAGTCGATTGGAAATAAATCCTGTGACTGTGGTGGCCGACAAATCGGTCCACTGCGGCCAACCCATTGTGCTCCAAATTTTCTTGCCAGGTATCCACTCGCATCATTTCCCCGAAATCTTAAAGAAGTCGATTAGACTTCTTTGTAAGGGGTTGATGAAAAACATGACGTACGGAACCCCTGTTGCTAGTGAAGTTTATTTTATCAGAGCTATCGTACAGCGCGTGAATGGGAGTTATTGACATAAAGCGCCCTCTACATCATGATGCGTTCGTTTGCGTCCATGCTTTCCTATGTGAAATTGTTTTCTTTTCCTACTCCCCCACCTCCCTACTAAATCGTGATGATGAATTAAGAATCACTCTGTATAGATCTTGTTGTATATGTGATACTGTGTCACTGACGTCTTCAGTTTCTTTATGTGTATAACTACTTAACTGTGCACATTTATGTGATTTCAGAACAAGTTATTATCGACTTCAAAAAAGGAGGAGGCACTATGTTCAACGTGTACATCTATGTAAATGAACTTAGACATTTGTCTATGAATTATTTAGAATTATATTAAAAAAAAAAAAAATGCGATTTTTATCCGTTTCAAGCACCTGGGAATCCAGTACGATTCCCCCCCCCCCCAAAAAAAAAAGTTTGCCTGTCTGTTGTTCTGTCATTCTGTCGGTGATGCTTTTTTTTTTTTTGTTCGCGCATCCGTAAAAATGGCTCACGCAAATGAAATGAAATTTGGTAACATGATAGGTGGACACTCAACTTAAACTATAAGCGTCGGATTTTTAAAAATTTTTGATAGATTTTGAGATTTTGCAAAAATCATTTCCAACAGCGTACAATTATGTTCGCGCATCACGCAAAAATCACTAAAGCGAATGAAGGGAAATTTCGGGACATGATAGGTGGCTACTCACAGTGCCGCGCCGATCATGACCGGCGCCTGTGTGCGAAACAAATGAAGCGCCTCTCAGAGTTTACTGCTTGTCCAACTACCTTACTCCCCCCCCCCTACCCCCCAAAAAAGAACTTTTTAAATATTGTTTAGCCATAAAAAGTGTAAATATGTGTTAGATACTAAGGAAAAGCAAATTGTTTAACCAAAAAATGAAGTTAATAACCCATCCCTTTAACCAATATATTTAATTCACAGAAGGTCCCGAAATGAGTCTCGTCGACTACTACAAATGCCGTGAGACTAGCCCAAATAACCTCGACATTCAGCAGCTTTCGCGGCAACTTTAGCTACGAATATTTAAGTATGAAGGGGCTTTTCTGCTTGTTTTTTTCTTTTTTTTTCTTCTCGTTGCATTACAGATTTAATTTTATGAAAGTTAAGCGAAAAAAGTGCAAACACTATTTACCGTCATTACGAAAATTTAACATTTTGCCTTGATTTGAAAAGTATTTGCTGCCAACTTATAAAAGCTCACAGCATTTTCTGCTCCCAGCTTTAAAACCTTATTTCGAGCCCTGTTTCGCAGTATACTACAGTGATCTTTCACTTTTTCGACTTTCAGGGGACCGTAGAAAAAAGTCGTATAAGTGAGAGATCGTCTTATTATACATTTTAAAATTTTAAATGCATTAATTATTTTACTTATATTAAAAAACAGTAAATTTTGAATACTAAGAACATTAAATTTGTAAAATGTATTAAAAAACATACATGAAATATTAAAAAAAAATTCACAAAATACAAAGTTGTAGTTTATTTATCACTATGTTTATTTTAAAAAATTACGGATGAGAGTTTTTTTACAAAAAAAAAAGAAGAAGAAGTAAATATTAGTTTGTCTTCTGTAGTCTCAGAAAATAGAAATTATCTTCTAGTCTGGTAAAGCATTTAAGCTATTTTGGGAATAATCGTTTTGGCATACATACAACGACCCTCCCGTCATAGATTTCATCGTTAATAGTAGAGAAATTTAGATGATAAATGTTACTCACTACATTATTGATTATACGCTTTTACAGTAGTAACAGGATAAAAGGTAAGAAAAGTGCATGATTTGTACTTTAAATGTGAGTAATTCTGTAAGTGAATTTAGCATTATTTTCCATAAGGCGTGGATGGGACCAAGTGAATTCGGCGAATAACCGAGAGAGTCGTATAAGTGAGAGGTCACTACACTTCTGTTAAAAGTATAACAAATGCACTATGTCTCTGTCACGTTGACACAAAGTGCATATTTTTAATGAAAAATTATTAATACAAATCCTAATTAATATTGTCTAAATTTAAACTAATAATCTATTCTAAATCTAATTTAAAAGTTTTTAATAATAACTATCTTTTAAAGCTTTCAATTTTCCTCTTGGCCTTCTCAATTACAGCGCATTAACGTACTTCTAAAGCATTTCCCTCTTATCAGCTGCTTTGAAATAAAATAACAGTTGACGCCGGCTAAAAGAATAATCATAACACACCTCTTCGCTCGCATATATCTTTGCTCCGCTGAAGCAGATGTGTTTGCGGTTTTTCTCTGCTGCACAAGAAGCATATTGCTCGAAAAACACCTGCTAAAATTGTTCCAGAAAGTTCGGGCTCTTTCTATAGACACATGTTTTAACGGTTTTTTCTTTAGCAGTTGGAGAGTAATTTTTGGTGGGGCAAGCCACTCACTTCATGTGAGGAGGCTTTGCCCACCACGACGCGTTGCACGGATTAGCATCTATGCCGATCACTTTATGGTGACGGAGGCGTTCACCCACCGAGGTACCAGGCCGCTTTAATATGAACGCCGTGATGTTTTTGTCAACACGCTTCCCCAAGTTTACTTTTGAATGCAATGTATTGTAGAGTTTTAAATGTATAATCCTGCGTTTTGGAAATTAGTGACTGTTCCAGTGTGAAAATAAAGCAATATGTTTCAAGTTTAAAGGTGTTGACTGAGACTCCTTATTTAAAGGGAATGTGGTCTTCAAAATGTGTTTTTTCTCCTGAAGTAAAACGTGTTAGCCCAGTGTTCAAAGTGTTTGTGTGATCATGTTTCAGAAGAAGTAAAACGACATGCGCCATCAAAAGCGAATTTCATTCTTGGTTTTGGAGTTTGTCCTTCCTCGTCGCTCTGATGAGGAATTTCTAGTTCATGTGTGATTTCGTTCAGTGGGGAAGAAAAGCATGTTCACCCCTACGACGCGTTGTGTATGCCATCGTGTTCCGTATGAAAGAAAGTACGTCTTACCTAAGGGGAATAAATCTCCTTTCGTCATCGTTGTGTGAATTTAAAATGTGACCCACTATACGATCGTCTTCTTAAAACTATGTCGCTCTCACTACAAAGTCGTACCAGTTATAATCTTTACAAAATAATTCATCGTCTTTTTACGATCACCACCTTCCACCGTACATCTCCATAGGATAGTCTCCATATTAGAATCACACTTATATACATTTCTTTTGAATCTCCCTTGTTATTAAGATATCTGTGCACTTTCAATACCATTTTATAGTGCTATTAATTTCTGACAAAGCATTTTGTGTACCCGGCGAGGCTAGTAAAATATCAAAAGTCGAAAATGTTGACCATTTTTGGCAATTTTTCGCCCAGTTGGCATCAAAAAATAAATCCCTAAAATTGAAATCTATCTTGGCGATAGCTTCTATATTTGGCGAGAAAATTGCCAAACCCTAATATCCTAACTAATATTATAAATGCGAAAGTGAGTTTGTTTGTTTGTTTGTTTGTTTATGACGCTTTCACGCCTAAACCGCTGAATCGATTAGGATGCATTTCGGTTTAGATATAGATGGGACCCTGGAGTTGGTTATAGGCTACTTAGAATTTTAGATTTTTAATTACTTTTTTAATTATTAATTAAAAACCGTTTTTACGTTGCCATGCTTGGCGAGTTTCGCCCGTATCATATGATTCATGTTTTGAGCTAACAAGAATGCTATTACTTCAATAAAGAAGCACGTGCATCTGAAAAACATTAAATAATACGGAAATTATGCCAGTTTTATGCCAAATATATCTATCTCTAATAATAAAAATGAATGTTCTCCAGACAAATCTACAGAAAGCAGAGCTTTGAAAATTTGAGCATGCCTGGACCCATGACTTCGGTAAAGTGTACCTGAGGCTCGGAAATTTTAATTACTTTTCTAACTATTAATTAAAAACCGTTTTATCGCCCGCACAAAATGATTTATGCTTTTGAAATAAAGCAGAAATTCTATTTGCAAAATCACATGCATTTGAAAAACATAAATAAGTATGGAAATTATGTTGATTTTACGCCAAATTAAAAAGCATAAATAAAGAAAAGTGTACTTACGTATTATCCCGGCGGTCCGCCAAGACGAGCGATTTTTTGCCGAGATAAATGCCGGGCACATGAAATTATTAATGGTTTTGAATACGATTGGCAACAGTTTGGCAACTCATTTGACGAAAAAACAGTTTGGCGGGAATGACCGCCGGGATAATAGGTAAGTACTAGGGATCGACCGATAGTATCGGCAACCGATAGTATCGGCGCCGATACCTCCAATTTTTTTAGGTATCGGTATCGGTTCTTTCGATTCTAAAAGTATCGGGAAAGTATCGGTTTCTGTTGCTTTCATCCATTTTCACCGATACTTTTCAACCGATACTTCGCTTTTCAGAAGAAACCACGCAGGCGCAACACCTTTCTAGAATCTTTATTTTGGTAATGAGATGAGAGGCATCGTTTCATTGGCACATTTATTTGCGAGAGTGTTTTCGAACTGTGTGTTCTTTTTTTTTTAATTCTAACCATCGCTAAATGGATGTCGTATCACCAAGTGTGGTCGAAATTATGGACGAAGAATCGTTAGATGACAGTTTAACAGGACAATCGTCTATTCTTCTAAATTATTTTGAATTGGTGCCCAACACTAAATACGCTATCTGCAAGGATTGCAAAAAACAAATGTCGAGAGGTAGGCTATAATTTTACTTCAGTTTTATAAACGTTTATTTTCTCACTGTGTTAACTCGAAAAAGAGTTCATTCATATATATATATATATGTATACACACAATTGAATCTCCCTATAACGAACTCGTTCGGTTCCAGTTAAGAAATTCACTATAGAGAAAATTTTGTTGTACAGAGATTTTTGCAGTTATTTCAGCAAATATTACAAACTTTTTAGTTAATTCGATGTTTAAAAGTATTACATTATGACTTTCAATTAAAAATAAATTGGTATTTATTATAAATTTGTTAAACTTACGGTTTCTTACTTTTCATTGTATAAATGAAATGTTCAAAAGTAAAGACAATCCACGAATTTAGAAAACAAAATATGTAATGCACTTACGTTTATTTTACTTCAAAATTCCGTTATTTTACATTGTTTTACATTCTGTGATTTTAAATTTTCATAAAAATATTCACATTTTAAAAGTCCGCTGAAAATAGAGTGAGGCACATTTTATTCCATTTGGAAACCTCTTTTTAATGGTTTTGAATGGTTGAAGCATTAAAGTTTGATGTGGTTTTGATCGTGAAGCGCAGGGCCTTATAATTATATGGGCAAATCGGGACTTTGCCCAGGTCCCCCGACTTGAAAGGCCCTTCAATTTTAAATGTTTTTTTCTGAAATATGCTTTTTTATATCAAAATTTTATGAAAAATATAACAAATTTCATAGATTGGGGACCCCCAAATCTATCAATGCCCGGTGCCCCTGTTGGTCACAATCGGGCGCTGGTGAAGTGCCTTCATTATCGGAGTCAGTTTCACTTTCCTGGTCTCCATTTTTATCATCTCTTACTCTTCCACTAAGTGGTCTGTTCAAAAATTAAAATTTTCTTCAAAACTAACAAAAAAATCAAAGGTAAATCTGAAATATTCGATATGGGAAGATAACCTCTTCGTTATATGGAGAATGTTTATAGTGTTATTTAAGCCTTAAAGTTGCGTTTCCATGAAAAATTTCGTTATAGGGAGAAATTCGTTGTAAGGAGACTTCGTTATAGGGAGATTCTTGTATATATAGGCTTTTGATAACGTTGGAGAATGTCTAGCTCTTGATATCGATTTCACGCTTAAGAGACATACTTTAAATTTTTATTTAAAAAAAATCTGGAGTGACTCCACTCGACTTTCCGAACACTCACGATTAAGATCATTAGTAAGAATTTAAATAAATTTTAATCGATGAATAGTTCAAACATATATACCAAATTGAAGCTCAATCGAATGCACAGTTTAAACGCTTCCGCACTTTCAAGAATTTCTCCCCATATGCCATAAAGAAATCTTTGTCGTAGCAACGTAGAAAAACTATAAGTCCTATAAACACCAAAATCAATACTGGTCTTGCGACGGTGGTTTATGACATATATATCCAATTTGAGTATCTTATGTATATGTGTATGTGTGTGTGTGTGTGTGTGTTTGTGTGTATGTGAGTGAACACGATAGCTCCTGAACGGGCATGCGATGGAGCTCAAATTGGGTATATATGTTATAAACCACCGTCGCAAGACCGGTATTGATTTGGGTGTGTATAGGACTTATAGTTTGTCGACAGGGCTACGACAAAGATTTCTTTTCCATTATGGCCTATGGGGGAAAATTCTTGAAAGTGCGCTAGCGTTTAAACGGTAAATTCGATTGAGCTCAAATTGGGTATATATGTTATAAACCACCGTTGCAAGACCGGTATTGATTTTGGTGTTTATAGGACTTATAGTTTTTCTACAGGGCTACGACAAAGATTTCTTTTACATTCTGGCCTATGGGGGGAATTTCTTGAAAGTGCGGTAGCGTTTAAACGGTACATTCGATTGAGCTCAAATTGGGTGTACATGTTATAAACAACCATCGTAAGACCGGTATCGATTTTGATGTGCATAGGACTTATAGTTTTTCTACAGGGCTACGCCAAAAATTCCTTTTACATTATAGCCTATGGGGAGAAATTCTTGAAAGTGCGCTAGCATTTAAACGATACATTCGATTGAGCTTCATTTTGGTATATATATTTGAATGATTCATCGATTAAAATTTATTTAAATGCTGGGTCATGATCTTAATCGTAAGTGTTCGGAAAGTCAAGTGGAGTCACTCCAGATTTTTTTAGTTTTACAGGTAAGGTACTGGTGTGCGTGTGTTTAAGTACCTATAAATAATGCAAAATGAATTTTAACTAGCCTTTGTTTAGTATTCAATTTGCAAAGCGACATTTTATGTAAAATTAAAATGAAATTTTAAAATATTTAATATTCGACTATTGGGCCAAATCACTATTCCTTACATCTCTAATAAAAATGTTAAAAATAAATTTATAAATCAAGTTCAAAATTTTTTCAGTTAGAAAAGCATCATGAGGAAAAAAATTCAGTTTGTCTTAGGTCCTTCGATGAGCCTCCACTTTCTCAATGGTAACTTTCAAATTTATCTACGAAAACGTATTTTTCTCGGTATCTTATGGTGACTGTCATCTAGGGGGCTGGCTGCAGCCCCATCAGCCACCCAGTGCGAATAGGGGGTTGGAGGGCCTATCGTTTAACTCCCACGCGTTTGCATCGAAATGAGATTATCATCGCAGATTAGACAGACATACTGTTACGAATTTTCGGGGCAACCCGCTGTTCTGGGGCTTAAAATAGTTCAAAATTCGTATTCTACGCTTCCAATAGTTAAATTTTGCTTTTTGTTGCATCCAAATGGGCCCACTCGAACCGGAGATACGGAGGTTTTGGTTTCCCCACTGTTTTTAAAAATCCTCGAGAAATAGACTCTTCTAGAAGTTTCTGCCCTACCTATATATACAAGCGTTTCAGGGGCCCCAGTTCAGTGGGAGTTGAGCACCCAGTGTGTGGGTAGAGTTCTCTGAGTGAGTACGCTTGCTTTCCTCTGTGGTAGAAGCAATGTTTCAGCGTGCGTGTTTGAAACTTTGATTTTAAAGTGCAGTGTCTAAATTCTTGATGGCTGAGTCTTGAGAGACTGTTAGTGTTATCTCTCGTCTATTTTCACTGAATTTTTGCCTGTGAAAGTGTTTTATTGTGTGTAAGAAATACAGCATTTGGAGATGCTTTCTTCTTAACCCTTTAAGGCGCAGTGATCCCGCTCTGGGAACACCCAACTCTAACGTTTGGACTGTTGCCAGTCACGATTGGATTTCTATAAAAATAGTAGCGGGTGACAGAGCTCCACGAGAATTCTTTACTTTTGAGCACCTCATTTCCCGTAAAAGAATGGTCACGATTATTTTTAACAGCACTAACATTTGCTGAAAAATGGAAGAACGCGAGAACAGCTGGATAGATGGCCCAATGCTGGAAAAGGGCAGCCGTGGCCATCGCTCGACTTAACGACCAGCAAGATGGCGGACGATCGAAACGTTCAACGCGGGCCACAGATCGAGAGACCCTTTTTTTGACGCAGCTGCCACAGATCGAGAGACCCTTTTTTTGACGCAGCTGACGCATGCTTTCTTCTTAACCCTTTAAGGCGCAGTGATCCCGCTCTGGGAACACCCAACTCTAACGTTTGGACTGTTGCCAGTCACGATTGGATTTCTATAAAAATACGACGACTTTTTTGACGACAGCTGACGCATGCTTTCTTCTTAACCCTTTAAGGCGCAGTGATCCCGCTCTGGGAACACCCAACTCTAACGTTTGGACTGTTGCCAGTCACGATTGGATTTCTATAAAAATACGACGACTTTTTTGGCGACAGCTGGCTGTGCGCGAGCACAGCCAGCTGTCGTCAAAAAAGGGTCCCTCGATCTGTGGCACGCGATGAACGTTTCGATCGTCCGCCATCTTGCTGGTCGTTAAGTCGAGCGATGGCAACGGCTGCCCTTTTTCCAGCATTGGGAAAGGGTTGCGCCTCAAAGGGTTAAAAGCACATGACTGTTGGATTGTGCTTGTGAATTTTGTACAGCCGATGGTTCTACGAAGTTCTAGAAGCAATTCTAGAACTTCTAGTTCTAGAAGTTGTTTTCCGTCCTGACCAGTGGACTCTTGACTAGAACTTTCTACACCCACTGGATTTTAGAACGACGAACCCAGGGAACAATCAGAGTATTCTGCAACAATACAAAGCTTATATATAATATGCATGTTCATTTCCCATTAAAAATCCATCAGTGCTATGGGTTGTTCATCCTCATATCCTCGACCCCAATAAACTACATCTGGCTGGGAGTCATAGCGGCAAGCGCACAAAATACATTGAATTGAATGAAACATGCCGATTAAAATCTGCGTTCATTTTAGATCTCCATTTTCACTTTTTAGATAGAAAGTGGTGATGCATGTTCTTGTATAAGAGAATTTCACAAGTCATTTTTTATGTGTTTAAGCATTGAAAATGGTCTTTCACTATGGTTAAGGGGAAAAGTGGAATGTCTTGTACCATTTTTTACTTTCCAAACATGTACGCTGTAAGGAAAGTATTGGTAAAGAAAGAAATTCAACTTCGAGATTTTGGAGTATGGACACGTTTTGAGGTCTGCTGAATTCATTAATGCTATTTTTACGAGATGAATGTGTGTATGTATGTGTGTTTGTGTGTATGGGAGTGAACACGATAGCTCCTCAACGGAGCATTCGATGGAGCTCAAATATCGGGTATATATACAGGGTTCCTACAGACCTGGAAAGTCAGGGAAATGAGCAGAAATGGAAGAAAGGTCAGGGAAATGCAAGAAAATTTGAATTTTGCGGTAAAATTAAGACAATATTGGCTGTTTGAACCTAAGTTTAGAAATTGTTTTATTTTTCATTTTCGCATTCAAACTTATAAATAATTTTAAAATGTGTTCTTGATGAGCTTATTTTGTGCAGTTGAAATAGGCTTCGTTTTATCCTAAATGATTATCAAACGTGGTTTTTGTTAGAATCTAGGGATGTCCAATAAGATTCTTGTATAGATTCATTTTATTATTATTATTTGTAAAATAAGGGGCAAAATATATAAAAAATGATTAATGAAAGGATGTCATGTTAAAGAATAAAAACGCAAAATTCGGGAAAGCACGCTCGATAAAGTCAGGGAAGAGGATGATAGATGTCAGGGAAAGTCAAGGAAGCAAAAGCTGTGAAATCTGTAGAAACCCTGATATATCATAAACCACCGTCGCGAGACCGGTATTGATTTGGTTGTGTATAGGACTTGTAGTTTTCCTACAGGGCTACGACGAAGATTTCTTTTTCATTTACAGGATGGCCTATGGGGGAAAATTCTTGAAAGTGCGCTAGCGTTTAAACGGTACATTCGATGGAGCTCAAATTGGTATATAGGTTTGAATGATTCATCGATTCAAATTGATTGAAATGCTCGGGAATGATCTGAATCGTAAGTGGTCGGAAAGTCGAATGGAGTCACTTCAGATTTTTTTTACTAATTTACCATTACATTTTATAATTGTAAACACTTGCAAAAGCGCGGGCCTTAGGCGTACGCTTATAAAAGCCTTATGCATAAGCGTCGGTCGAAAATTTTCCAGGGGAGGCAAAGATTATTTAAAAAAAAAAAAAAAAAACCAGGGAAAAAACGGTCAACAAAAATCCAGGGGTAGCAAGTAGAGATGAGACGGGCTCAGCCCGAGCCCGAACCGGGCTCGGGCCCTGTAATTCACGATTGCGTTCGGGCTCGGGCTCGTAGAAAATGTCTCCTTTATTGAACACACTCCTTGAAACGGATTTTAAAAAGCGATTCATCGGAAAAATAAACGTACTGATGGGATGCTAGGGCTTGCAACAAAATAATGGATGGTAAAAAGCTAGCTTTTTCACATAATTGACTAAAGGGTGTGTTGTGCTATTTCATTTGCATATGTGTGTTAAAATGCTGTTCATTC
This sequence comes from Cheiracanthium punctorium, assembly GCA_038373885.1. Lineage (NCBI taxonomy): Eukaryota > Metazoa > Arthropoda > Arachnida > Araneae > Cheiracanthiidae > Cheiracanthium > Cheiracanthium punctorium. The sequence continues at coordinate 26,720 of JAWZYV010014456.1, read as the reverse complement.
AAAATTTTGGTCTCATGATTGACTGGTCTATCTTAGTTAAATGTATATATTCACATCCTATCATAAAATATTTTTTAAAAATAATTTTTTTCCTACCAACTAAATTCTTATGCAATTCTATGCAAATTTCTTAAATTTATGATGCAAAATCTCTTTTCTGAACGTGTTTTAAATATAAGATTTTTTAATGTCACTATACGAGATTTATAACTACTAATTTTCTGTATCTAATATATCTAAGTACATACGAATGTTTAACACTGATGTGACTCATCAACGGATTTCTTAATAAAAATAGATACGTTATTGTTATTATTTGCTAAACATGGATATAAAGAATTAGAAAGTGCATTCAGAGTTTGCCACTCTATTTGTCTTTCATTGGCACAAACGGTAAAATTTATCGGATTGTATTAATGAAGTAACTGAATTTGATTGATCTTTAGCTGAAATTTCGGGCTCGGGCTCTGACTTAAATAATATTGCTCGGGCTCGGGCTTCAAAAAATGACCCCGAACTCATCTCTAGTAGCAAGTGCTCCGCTACTGCCCAAGAAGCAAGTTTCATGAAGAAAGACGATCCAACCATTACAAAGTTTCTGAAGGTCAGACGCTATACGGAAGTCGGGAAAGGGGAGAAATCCCCCCCCCCTAAAAAAAAAGAAAAAGACCACCGGCGAAGTATAAGTTTTTAATGTAGAAGCGTTCCTTTTTCACGAAAGTAATTCCAATTTCAAATGCGAGAGACTTCAAAGATAAGTTAGCTTTGCATTTCCGCCAAGTAAAAATGAAGTGATTTCATTTTTATTAAAAAAAAAAAAAAAAGATTTCCTCAGTTGGCCGACGTTATCTATTAAAAAAAAGGCAGGCGACCTAATGCGAAATACTCTTAGTTAAAGCCGGCGAGCCATTCTGTTTCTCTGCTTTGTACAACATGAGAGCTCAAGAAGCCACCACCAGCATTTTATTTAATTATTTTTTTTTAAAGAAACTCTGTATTTGTCGGAGAGTTCTAAGGAAAGCTATCGTGAATTCAATTTCGGCTTAAGTGTTTTATTTCGGGTATTTTGTGCGTTTGTCCATACACGCACAAAGCCCCCCAAGAGAAACGGGGCGCCAGACAGTCGCCCGTTCAAATGAAAAATAAAAGTTGGCGGCTAATGTTTTGTTATTACTTTCCGAACATGTACCCTGTAAGGAAAGTATTGTAATCATGAAAAAATTTGACTTCGAGATTTTGGTGTTTTTGCACATTTTGAGGGCTTCTGAATCCATGGATGCTATTTTTACGTGATGTATGTATGTATGTGTGTGTGTGTGTGTTTGTGTGTATGTGAGAGAACACGATAGCTCCTGAACGGAGCATTCGATGGAGCTCCAATTGGATATATAGGTCATAAACCACCGTCGCAAGACCGGTATGGATGTGGGTGTGTATAGGACTTATAGTTTTTCTACAGGGCTACGACAAAGATTTCTTTTACATTATGGCCTATGGGGGGAATTTCTTGAAAGTGCGCTAGCGTTTAAACGGTCGATTCGATTGAGCTCCAATTGGGTATACAGGTTATAAACCACCGTTGCAAGACCGGTATTGATTTTGGTGTGTATAGCACTTATAGTTTTTCTACAGGGCTACGACCCAGATTTCTTTTACATTATGGCCTATGGGGGGAATTTCTTGAAAGTGCGCTCGCGTTTAAACGATACATTCGATGGAGCTCAAATTCGGTATACATGTTATAAACCACCCTCCTAAGACCGGTATTGATTTGGGTGTGTATAGGACTTATAGTTCTCCTAAAGGGCTACGACAAATCTTTCTTTTATGTTATGGCATAATGGCCTATGGGGAGACATTCTTGAAAGTGCGCAAGCGTTTAAACGGTGCATTCGATTGAGTTTCAATTGGGTATATATGTTTGAATGATTCATCGATTCAAATTTATTTAAGTGCTTGGTCATGATCTTAATCGTAAGTGTTCGGAAAGTCGAGTGGAGTCACTCCAGATTTTTTTTTCCTTTCCGAACATGTACCCTGTAAGGAAAGTAGTGTCATCCTGAAAAAATACGACTTCGAGATTTTGGTATATGGACACGTTGGGAGGTCTTCTGAATTCATTTATGCTATTTTTACAAGATGTATGTTTGTATGTGAGTGAACACGATAACTCCTCAACGGGGCATTCGATGGAGCTCCAATTGGGCATATATGTTCTAAACCACCGTCGCAAGACCGGTATGGATTTCGGTGTGTATAGGACTTACAGTTTATCTACAGGGCTACGACCCAGATTTCTTTTACATTATGACCTATGGGAGGAAATTCTTGAAAATGCGCTAGCGTTTAAACGGTACATTCGATGGAGCTCAAATTGTTCATATATGTCATAAACCACCACCGTAAGACCGGTATTGATTTTGATTTGTATAGGACGTATAGTTTTTCTACAGGGCTACGACAAAGATTTCTTTTACATTATGGCCTATGGGGGAATTCTTCAAAGTGCGCTAACGTTTAAACGGCGCATTCGATGGAGCTTCCATTGGGTATCTATGTTTGAATGATTCATCAATTTAAATAGATTTAAATGCTGGGTCATGATCTGAATCGTAAGTGTTTGGAAAGTCGAGTGGAGTCACTCCAGATTTTTTCGTTTTAAAAAAATGAGTGCACTTACGTACGTACCCTACTTTTATTATATTATAGATTAAAATATTTAAAGTCGTACAAAAGGTTTACCATTTTTTTGATAATGGACCGCCAGGTTTGCTGCCAAGAGATAACTTTAAAACCGAACCGAGCTTGGCGATATCTTCCAAATTGGGCTAGAAACTAGAAGAGTATAGTTCGAATATGCCTGGCGATGATTGTAAAAGAATGTTAGTACACTATAAGAAAAAACCATGCTAAATTACAGCACAGTGTGCTGGTAATCATAACGCCAACACCTGTGCTGTAAATTTCAAGCACTTTGAATTTTCAAGCACTGTGTTGTAAATTTACAACACCGTGTTGTAAATAGTTGGCACGATGGCACGTTGGCACAACAGCACATGTGCTGTAAATTTACAGCACCGTGTTGTAAAATTACAGCACATCATTTTCAAGTACCTATGTAAATTCACAACACTGTGTTGTAAAATTACAACACTTCATTTTTCAAGCATCTATGTGAATTTACAACACTGTGTTGTAAAATTAAAGCACCTCATTTTTCGAGCACTTATGTAAATTTAAAACACCATGCTATAAAATTACAGCGCCTGATTTTTCAAGCACTGTTGTGTATTTTTAGAGCACTTGAATTTTCAAGCACTGTAACGTGTTTTCACAGTTCTTGAACTTTCAAGTACTTTCATGGAATTGTACTGCTCTTCTGTGTAAGTTTTAGCCTGATGCAATTTTTCTGTACACATGCATTTATAATTACGTTTCGAGCAAAAATTTATACCTGTCCCTCGATTTGCACGGCACTCAATTTACACGTTTTTAAATGAAAACTTTTTTATTTTATTTTATTGTGTGTGTACATCATACACATTTACAATTACTTTTCAAACAAATTTACAGCTATCCCTCTATTTGCTCGGTACTCAATTTACGCGGTTTTCAAAAGAAAACTTTAGTTTTTTTAATATTATTTATGGGATCCTACAATTTACAATTACATTTCAATCAAATTTACAGCTATCTTCTATATTCACTTTACTCAATTTACACGGTTTCGCGTTTACACGGTTTTACATGTTTGTTTTTTTTAAATCCTACACATTTACAAGTAATTTTCAAACAAATTTACACATATCCCTCGATTTGCACGGTACTCAATTTACACTGTTTTTAAATGAAAACTTATTTTACAGGTTTTTTAAATTTTATTTATTGGATTCTACAATTTACAATTACATATCAAAGAAATTTACAGAACTATCCTTCAATATGCACGGTACTCAGTTTTACACGGTTTCACTTTTATATGGTTTCAAAATGATTTTTTAAATGGTTTTTTTTCCCTTATCCTCCAGTTTACAATTAATTTTGTGACAAATTTACTCCCATCCCTCGATTTGCACGGTACTCAGTTTACACTGTTTTTAAATGAGAACTTATTTTAGAGTTTTTTATTATTTTATTTATTGGGTCTTATACAATTTAACATTGCATTTCAAACAAATTTACAGCTATCCTTTCATATGCACAGTACTCAATTTACACGGTTTAGTGTTTATACGGGTTTTGGAATGAATTTTTTTTTTTCAGTTTTGTTAAATCCTAATATTTGCAATTAATTTTTAAACAAATTTACACTTATCCCTCGATTAGCACGGTATTCAATTTACACTGTTTTTAAATAAAAACTTATTTTAGAGGGTTTTTATTTTAAATTTTATTTATTGGATCCTACAATGTACAATTACATTTAAAACAAATTTATGGCTATTCTTCGGTATGCCCGGTACTCAATTTATACGGTTTCGTGTTTACACGGTTTTTAAATAATTTTCTTTTATCCTACACATTTACAATTAATTTTCAAACAAATTTACCCCGATTTGTGCAGTACTAAACTTACACTGTTTTTAAATGAAAACTTTTTTCTCTAACTCTGAAGTAGTTAGGAATTTTGCACGACCATTTAAAATATGTAGAAAAATCTTGCTCCTTTAAAAAGCCAAAAAGATCTGCAATAAATATTTTTGTTGTTGAAACTTTTTGAAACAGCACTAATGTCAAATTACAAAATGTGAATTTAACCAAAAGCATTGCAAGTGGCAGTGGAAAATTTCGGAATGAGATTTTCATTCTTGAAACTGAGACCATTTGCTATTAAAATAAAATATTTTCCAACTCACAGTCACCTCTATGCCTAATATGTTAATGTTATAGTGATGCATAGCTATAGGAGACTATAACTTTAAAAAAGACCTTTTGTGAGTGTGTAATAGCTTGATAATTAAATATGGCAATATTTTTAACAAAAACGTTAAATTAAAGTCTCGTGAACATAGCTTTGAAATTAATTTATTTTAATAACTAAGTAAGCAAACTTACATCCAAGCTTAAAAAGGGGGGGGGGATTAATAATTCTTGACTTGTAAAGGGACTAAGGTTCCTCTTATTCATAGGGCCAAATTATAAGTTAAGATCATGGAAACAGATTTTTTCAAAAATTTGTTTGTATGGAGTTGTTTTATACATACCCGTAAAAGGCAGGCCCGTTGTATTTCTAGAGTTAAGTTGCTTCAGTGTTTTGTTTTTTTACTATGTCACTCAGCTACATTTATACATACTTTCTCTTATTAATATGTTCTTCCACAAATCCAGATATTTAAAGAATACTTGTTGAAAAGCTAAATTAAGCATAATGGTAATGTACAATGATTTAATGTGCTATTTATTTTTTATTTTACTTTCTTGGAACAAATGCAGGCAGTTAAGTTCTAAAGTAAAGATATAAAGATATGGCAGAACAAAATTTCATGCTGTTCTTTGAAAAAGTCAGTATAATGCTTTTAATTTATAGTTTAATAGATGAATAAAACTTATCATTATATGAAATAGTAGTTAATTTAAAATTGCATTGAAATTATTTATCTAGAATAATTTTGGTAGTTTCAAATTAAAAGTCATATTTATTAAAATTGCCTACGATAAGATTTTTTTTAATTAAATATAGATTAATATATTCAAAACAATCACAACTAAAGTAATTTAATAAAATAACAAAAGTACTCAACAAAAATCTGGTGGTGAAAAGGTAAAAGTAATTAAAAACTTTGTAAAACGACTCATAAAAGATACAAACTGAGGTCTATCATTTTGAGTAATACAAAAAAAGTCCACTCTTCTTCAGTTACAAAAAGTCAGACATCTGCACAAGTAAAAGGCTATTCTTTCTGACTGGGGTTGACTTTCTTGATGCTGTAGAAAAGTACACATTTTTGTACCAACCAAAGGGATTGTCCTGGATAAATACCCTTTTATGTGTATTATTTTACAAAGTTCTTAATTATTTTTGATTTAATAAAATGTTAGATTTTAAATAAACTGAAAAAAAGCATAAAATAACAAATGAAATTTAAAACATTAGAAATTTTATTGACTTTCCATATACAGTATATAAAGCTACATAGTTTTTTATATTTCATCTCTATTTTACGCCACATAAAACATAACTTATTCAGTCTTCTCTTTGATCAAGCTTTCATTAATAAAGGAATATTTTTCAGATGCCTAGGATAAAAAAAAAACACGTCATCAGATCAGCAAATAAATAAATCCCCAAAAATGTGCCATTCTTTTCTTTTTTGGCTACTATTTCAATATTTCAACTGATTTCATTAACCCATTTGTGCCCTGATATTTTTGCGACTTTCTTCGATTTTTGCTAATACCAGCAATAATAGATAAATTTCTGATGTATACTTCTTGAACAAGGGATGATTTCTTTTAAAATCATTATGCATAATAATTGAAATGTCAACATCCTACTAGGTCATGTTAAAATATTTTGTGAAATTGAGGTTCAAGACTCGTGAATAAAGGCTAGGGAAAATTAATAACGTTTTTGACTGATAGCGAAAATGCCGTCCCCAAAAAGGGACACTAGACATAAATGGGTTAGCTGAAATTTATTAATATAAACACTTATCGATACTTTTGAAAATCTTTATCCAAGTAAAATATTTAAAAATGTTAAACTATGAAAATTTTATCATTCTTAAATACAAAATAACAATATATAACGTCATGCAAAAATCAGGTGTTATGCTGTTTTCTTTTTTAAAAGAATGCATAAAATATGTACTATGTTGAGATTCCTCAACATAAAGGCATTAAACTGCGAAAATACATCTGTAATATTTGGTGGATTTTTGATGTTCCACTGTATATACAAAGTGAGCCAATGGGATAAAATAATTTTTTAAAACTAATAACATTCTAAAAATCATCTTTTGTAAAATTTAGTGATGAAGCAGCGTAATCTACATGAATGGAGATATTGTGTAGGTGCAGAATCGTTCATTTTTGGAAAATAATTTCCAAAAAGTCCTCTATTTTCCCACACACATTCTTGCAGACTCATTGCAAAGCTGCCTATAAAGTGCACAGTATTTTTAGCGTTATTGTGGACACAGCATGCTGAATCCTTTCTTTTAATGCTTGAAAAGTCTTTGGGAAGTTACTTTAAAATATTCTTTGTTTTAGGTACAGTCACAAATTATATTTATAACACTGAAAGCACAAGACTGCCTTTCCTTTAGTTCGCTTTTAAGGCACACACGCATTGCTCACCCAACCCAGTATTCCATAACTTACTTTCCACACTCTAGATTGACAACAGTGGTGGTCAAAGCTGCTTCCCCTTTTCTTTCTTTGCAGTGACTTTTTTTAATCATACGTCAATCATTTACCTTGTATGCATATACATACATATATAAAATTTATTTCCTTCCCTTTTTTTCTTTCTTTTTTAAACTTGATGTCACTTCTAAAACATTTAAAATGTATTTTTCTGACACAGTAATTATTTAAATCAATCAATGTGAATATTATTCTTTACTGAAGAACATTTTAAGTTTCAATTATTTCAATTAAAAATCTTTAATTATTGAAAAGGAAGTATATTAAATATAAAGTGTTTTTGTTTATAAATAATAAGCATGTTCTTAAAATTTTATTTCTGAAAGAAAAACTGTTAGTGTCTTATTATTATACAATGACATTATTATACAGAGAAACTCCCGATTATCTATTATGTTAATCACTGAGAATGCTTGCACGGCCAATAAAAGAACACAATCAATTCGAAAACCCTTTCCAAAAGAAAAACAATCAACATCAGTACAAAAACATACAATTTAGTTACATTTTCAAGATGCATAACATTAAACTAGAAAATTTTCTTTTAACATTAATTGCTTAAAGAAATCTGTAATGTTAATTTGATTTCTGTATCTTGTCCCAGCATCTATGTGTATTGAAGTATTTTGTAAACCACAATAATACCACTGTAATCAAATCCTCTTTTAAAAGATTTTAATGAAATTTAATTTGATAAATAAATTATTAAAAAATTCAACATATGAAATATACATGCATTACCATGCATTAACACTCATCAGATTCTTAAGGTTAAAAAAAGGGGGGGGGGTTAATAATAAATATGGTCTCTTCTTTAAATATGCAAGCCTCACAGCGAAATTTCATACCTGAATTTGAAGCAGTTGATGAGTTCCAGAGGCAATTGGTTCGGCTCCTTAAGCAATACTGCTCCCTGGCTCTCAGTGCTTCCTTTAGGAGGTTACGAACTGAAGTCGCTCATCTCTTGAATATCCCGACACATTCTAGACTACACCGACACATTCTAGACTACACACCTAGAGGTCATATGTAAATTGAGCAGTAATAAAGGAGGCCGCATAAGTTGAAGTACCTATGAATGTAATTTTTATGAAATTATAAGTTTTTGTATAGTTTCAACAATTCATTGCATTATATAGAAATATTACACTCTCTCTCTCTCACACACACACACAGTTATTTATTATTTGACATAAAAAGTAACAATATAAAATATTTTTGTATATTCACATACGAGTAATAACTTGTTATAACATGAATCATTATTTTTTAATTACAGGTTTATATTTATATACATATATTAGCACAGGGGTGCAAATAGAATCTAAATATTGGGCGGGGGGGAGGCTCGGCGACCACCAACTTCCAGCGACTGCCACCTTGTTTACATGGGGCTGAAACAGTCTCTGTCAATTTTACCCACATTTCTATTGGATCCTTTATCGTGTCAAAAATGGGTTTGACTGTTCATTTGACTATTCCAACTTAAATAACTCCATTTTAGTTCTGTAGAAGCCGCCGATTGAGAATTGTGCTAATATTAAATTAAATGTAGTGTTTTTTCCATGGTTTGATTAATATCCTCTTTTAAATTAATCAGAAATTTTCAACATCTTTAAAATAAAGGTTGTAATGTTAAAATTCAATATTATAAATATATTCATATAAATCTGTACAAATCAAACAATTCAGTTTCAAGATTATTACTTAAACTGTTTTTGCATACTTTTATTTTAAAAAATTACTTACCTATATCATATTTACTTTAATTACATTTAAATACATATTTTAACGAAATATAAATTTCTTTCTTAAAAGTCCCTATAAACATTTAAAAAGAAAAAAAATTGTACATGGACGCACCCACGGAGGGGGGCTATGGGGGCAGAACCCCCTTCCCCCCTAAAGTTGGAGAGTTAGATGTCAAAAAACTTTAAAAATTAAAAGTTGTCATTAATGAGTTAAAATATTTTATTTTTAAAAAATCGTCTTCGAATTATTTCTAAAATATCTTTTAGGGAAAAAATTGATTTTTATATAAATACTTACAGTTAGTGTATGAAATACATTTAAACTCGGTTAATGTCACTGAATAGATCAGATAATTTTTTATGACTCTATAACGAGTTAATTTGATAGTGGGATTGGGTTCCATGGGCAAGTGATACTGAATATTTTGACGCGATAAAAGAGTTATAACTACAATCGAGATCACTATAACCGAGTTCATCAGTATTTGTAGCCCCCCCCCCCTCTACCAAAGTAAAATCCTGGGTGCGCCATTGATTCTGTATAAATAATTCATAAATGTAATACTATGAAAGAAGGATTATTCCAAAGAATGTTTCTTAGTTCTGAAATAGTTTAATGTAATAAAATAAACACTTAATATTTTGCAATTTAAAAATAACGCATGAATAATAATTATTGAAAATAAATAATGTACTTCAGTTTTGAAAAGCAATTTAAAAATGAGATAAAACAAGATAAATTTAAACTATTTTTGGAGTTGGACATAAACTATGTGATTTATTTAATATGTACATGTTTTAATAAAAAATATTTTTTTCTTAAAAGTCTCCATATAAACAACATTTTTAAAAATATTCTGTATAAATAATTCATAAATGTATTACTATGAAAGAAGAATGATTCCAAAGACTAGTTCTCAGTTCTGAATTAGTTTAATGTAATTACAATGAGCACTTAATATTTTGGAATTTAAAAATTACTTAGGGAGAACAGTACACCAATATATATAGTTTATATATAAATACGCATAGCAATTACTTCAACTTTTTTTTTTTTTTTTGTTAAATGTATAGGGGGAACTTTAATTATTGAAAATAAATAAATATACTTCAGTTTTGAAAAACAATTTAAAAATGTGATAAAACAAGATAAATTTAAGCTCGAGTTGGACATAAACTAATGTAGAATTTAAAACAGTACTATTTTTCTGGAACTACATTTTACCAATATTGGTTTAATAGGATTAAAACTTAAGTAGTATTATAAATAAAAAAAATTAAATCAAAAGAATGCTTTCAAAAACCTGATACTTCATACTAAAATATTAAAATAACAGTGAATACTCCTGATATTTTGACATTTAAAATCCATTTTATATAAAATATAACTTAATAGTAGTATATTGTATAGAGTAATGTTTCTCAGCATTTTACAAATATGGACCAGCAGATTACAAATTTCAAAACCTTCGCTGACCGGCACATTAAAATTTTCAATACCTTCGAAAATTTTAATGTGGCGGTCAGAATCAATTTAAAAACGAAATAAATTTAAACTTTTTTTTTGAGTTAGACAAACTTAATGCAGAATTTAAAACAATATTTTTCTGGAAATACATTTTACCAATATTGGCATTAAAATATATTAATAGAATAATGAAGCAAGTAAAAGAGACTACAGAAATTTTATAACTATATTTTTATATTTATTTACATATTCTTTAAGATAAAAAGTTTTTAATACAACAACTCTTGTCTACAAGACGTTAATGTTTCAAAATAATTATATTCGAATCGATGTTCCATTAGCTCATTGAAACGAAGAAATAATATTTATAAATATTTATATGTATACGAACTTGGTTTTATAAAATGAAGAAACAGCACTTTAAAAAGATTTTTTTAAATAAAAATAAAAGCAGTATATAAGTTATATTATTATTTAATTAATACAATTTGATAGTTTACTATCATTAACGCGTAATAACCTTGCAGAAATTTTTCAGTTCAGCAGTCTTGTTTACTAAACAAATGCACACCGGAACTCGGTTTGGCACCGTTTAGAACACCGCCAATATCCAAACATCGTACAATAAACACATACTTTATACGTTATTAGAAGCTTTGGAAGACTAAATTACAACATTATACGATTATCTGGAACCTAAACTTTTTACTACATATCATAATTTCAACCAAATAAATATTATGATAGAATTACTTACACTGCAAAGTCCAACTTCCGTAACCGGATTCCATTGTAACACATCGGCAATTCACTATCCACACTGTTTTCTTCGTTCAATATCTCTTGGAAATTTACGCATTTGCTTTTCAAATCTGGAACGACTTCAACAATTAACGTCTGAACACAACCGCCCTCCCATAATCAATTTTATTGAAATGTTTAACAGCCGTTGAAGTATAACAAGAGTCGGTTAAACAACACGTCGGTTTACATATACCAGATTACAAAAACATGGGCATGGCAACCAAACCCTCACTCAACTCACATATTCTTGCCTGGAGTCCTAGCTTAGCTCACTGATAATGGCACGATATTCTGATTCGCTATGAATGTCATGTGACCACCAGAAGTGCCACCCTAAGTTTAAAAATCCAAGCGCGAGTGCTTGAATTTGATTTTGCTGCACGTGTTGTAAATTAGATACAGCACATTGTGTTGTAAAATTACAGATATTTAATACAGTGTAGGCGATATAGATTTCAATTCCAAATATATGTTTCATGAAACAAGACAAAACAAACAGGGCACACTCATGGATTAGGATGCCCATTCCAAACAGTATTTAGCCTCATCATGGCACAGTGGTTATGCTTAACGTGACCCTTTATTTTTTCCTTGAAAACTGGACACTTTCGGGTGAGCTTGAACCCCCCCCCCTCCCTCTGGCTATCGCCTTGCCGTGATGTATTGGAATACTTTTGGTTGCTCCTGTTCAAAAGCGTCCAATGCCCTAGACATCCTTTTCAATAGGGTACGTCCGCACCATGACACAGTGGTTATGTCACTGAAAATGGTAGATGGCAGCAGTGTGAAGGTCTCGGGTTCGAGTCCCATTGCGCGGCTGTGGATCTAGCAGTCTGGAGTTTTGGTGGGTTTTCTCCAGATGTAACGCGTTAGAGCCCCTTAGAAAGTCCTCCTACCAAGGCACCCCCGCCCTACGCTTGGCAGATCGCCCTAGCGTAGCGTTGCCATAATCACAAACAAAATAGAGTACATTTCATAAGACTGACGTCTGACTATTTTGTAGTACAGCAGATTTTTCTCTAATCCCTATACATCCACAGTCTCCGGACTATAAGAAATAGTGCAAGACGTCCGTTTCGGATGGTACAAGGGGTAGGCCCTTCTTCGACTTCAAAAACACCCTCCGACACAATGCAGGAAGGTAGGAAAGTGAGACATGTCAACAAAAGGGCACGCAGAAAAAAGGAAGTGGTCATTCGAAAGGAAAAAAAAAAATTCTTAGAAAACTAGAGTTGAAAGGGAAAATAAAGTGGAGATCGGGGAAGGGGGAGGAATCAGCGAAAGAGGAACAGGACTTTTAAAAAAAGAAATAAAAATTAAATCAATTGAAATAGGTGACAAAAAAAGAACATTAAACAAACAAACACAAAAACAATACATCCCCCGGCATTTTCTTTGCGTCTCGATGGAGCCTTATAATCGCATGGGCCAATCGGGACTTGGCCCAGGGCCCCGCGTTTAAAATGTTGTTCTGAAATATTCTTTTTTATATCAAAATTTTATGAAAACTAAGACAAAAATTATAGATGGGCCCCCGCAAATTCATCCTTTCCCGGGGCCCCCGTTAATCATAATCAGGCCCTGGGGAGGGAGGGAAGTCAGGTTTTTCTCTTTAGACACTGCTGTTGGATGATTTTGGATGTTGAGTGGCCTTTATCGAAATCGTTACCGTGGGTTGCTCTCTTCCTAAAAACGGGACATTGCGGGGGACATTTTCTAAAAACGGGACATGACGGTGTCCCGAAGCTGTGCTTGAGGACAACGGGACAAGCCACCTATAAACGGTACTATCCCATTCAAAACGGGACGTATGGTCATCTTAGTATGGTTCATTCCTCCATAACCGTGTTTTATTTATAATCAAGAAAGGAAAGTCCTTTTTTTTTTTTTTAAAGATGGACCCGGTGGTTACGTTTTTTCATAAATCGGGATTTCTGTCGTCCGGAATCTGCCCATTCCCAGCGATTCCGGATTGTAGAAGTTTTACTGCAGTCTGAGCACGACAAACCGAGAAATCACGCGGTCAATTGAACACAATTGTCTGTGTTTTAGGACAATTCTGTATTTCAGCTAAGAACCTTGAGGAATGTCTGCATCCCGTGAGGACGAAGATGAAAATCCGAAACCAGTTTGAGACTGAGTGGTCACACTCCGCCGGACACGTCTCCGATCAGCTGACGACACGCCATTCTGTCAGTCCTGTGTCGGCTGACCTTCCTGAACGAGTGGCGCAGGCTTTAACTCTCACGCAAGGAATTATTGTTATTATTCATGTACTGCTGCAACAGTGGTTCCTAACCTTTTTCTCCCTGCGAACCCCTTCTAACTTTTAAAAAAATTATAAAATAAAACTTTAACATTTGTAAATATATTTTCAATACAAAATACAATATACATTGGTTTTAGCACATTAAAAGACAAAATGCTTTCCGAATTGAAAAAATACAAACTACATGTATTTTTAGAATACATCTAAAAATTTTATATTTTAGTTGCGAATAAACTCAATTTTCAACTAAAGATCCCCGTTCTAGTGCCCAGACAATTTCAAATAATACTACACAAACATGTTTTGGCTTCATTTATATTTGTAAATGAGTTACCAGCAATATAGAAAAATTCCTAGACCAAACATCATTATACTATAGTCTCGAGATGCAACGGATATCCGGCAAACATACTACATCCGGCCAATATGCCGGCTGTAGCCGGCATATTGGCCGGATTGGTGTAGTCGGATATTACAAACAATATAGAACGGTATTACAAATGTAATACGGTACTACCAGGGGCGTAGCCAGAAAATTTTCATGGGGGGGTTACGAGTACTACAACTCATATATATGTATACGTGTGTGTGATAATGTAGTGAAGAATATACATTTTGTATGGCAAAAAATTCCTCATGGGGGGTTATAACCCCCCTCCCGTGGCTACGCCCCTGGGTACTACATTACCGGCCGGAGTACACAGCCGGATATTACAAATAATGTAGTAGGCCGTAATTGGCTGTAGCCGGATATTACAAATATCCGGCAGTACATCCGGCCTAAAATTATAACATATTAAACATAATAAATGAATAAATTCTAAAAAAATGCGAAAGAACAAAGTTTTATGAAAATATTTTGTTTTTAATACTTTTTAGAATGTATTTCTATCATGTACAGAAAATGGGGTGGGGGAAGTACTTCTATCCTTTTTTAAGATTGGAGTCAATTATTACTGGAAGAAATAATTGTAGAAAAACACTGTTTTTCAATCTTTATAAGAATTTGGTTACCTTTTTTTACCCACCCTAAATTGACCCTGCTTATGAGAATAGTGTACTAGCTGTAGTACAGCTGACTGGTGAGAAAATATCACTCCCCTATAATTTTGTTAAAGTAAGGAAATGTGTTACATTGATTTTCTATCAGTTGACTGGGGATGTCTTTCTATCAAGAACTGATCTTTTACAGGGTTTCTACAGACCTGGAAAGTCAGGGAAATGAGTTTTGCTCGGGGAAAGTGAGGGATTTAGGAAAAAAGTCAGGGAAATTTGAAGAAAGGTCAGGGAAATGCAAGACTATTTGAATTTTGCGGCAAAATCAAGAAAATACTTCCTGTTTGAACCTAATTGTAGAAATTGTTTTATTTTCATTTTCTCATTTAACCTGAGAAAATCATTCATTAATCATGAATTCATTAATCATGGACATAATTTCAAAATCATTTTAAAATGTGTCCTTTATTAACGTATCTTGTTCAGTTGAAATATTCTTAGTTTTATTCTAAATTATTATCAAATAAGGTTTTTGTTTGAATCCAGTGATGTCCAATAATATTTTAGTGTATATTGATTTTATTATTATTATTATTATTTGTAAAAAAAGGACAAAATATATAAAAAGTTATTAATTAAAATATTAAAAATAGAAACGCAAAATTCGGGAAAGCACGCTAGATAAAAAGTCAGGGAAGAGCGTGATAGATGTCAGGGAAGCAAAAGCTGTGAAATCTGTAGAAACCCTGTTTTAAGATATTTATCGAACTCTTGAGGGAGAACATATATGACATTGTTATTTGTATGACTTTAATTGCAGTCAAACGGGTACTCTAATCATGGTAACAATCCCAAAAGGATGTCTGATTTTTTAATTAAATGATTTCAAACTAATGAGAAAATTTAAAGAAAAAAAGTAATAGCTCAAGGATCTAAGAAAACGAGTGAAACTAAAACAAAAAAGAAGAAAACAGACTGCTGCCGGATATCTGGCTGAAAGTTTGGCCGGATATTCGGTATCAGGCCACATTGATATACGATGCATCACTACTGTAGTCTAAACCAGGAGTTCCCAACCTTTTTACTTCTTAGACAGCCAGCTGTCGTCAAAAAAGGGTCTCTAGATCTGTGGCACGCGATGAACGTTTCGATCGTCCGCCCTCTTGCTGGTCGTAAAGTCGAGCGATGGCAACGGCTGCCCTTTTTTCCACCATTGGGAAAGGGTTGCGCCTCAAAGGGTTAATAATTTTTATATTGCTTAAAAAACTAGTCAATGCTAATCTTAAATCAGCGCGTTCCCTGATATGTAGTCTATTTCTCTTAATAAATGGCTCTCTTGGCTAAATCCTGCCTCAACCGAACAAGAAGTAGAAAATGCTAAAAGTAATGGTTCAGGTTTAAGTTGACATTTTTTACGAATGTCCTTAGAATTCCAAAATTTTCCGTAACCTTTTGCTCGAAAACTTAATTTTATCTTTCAAATTCCGTTTCAACTGAATCAGTTCTCGCAACAATAACTCATCATTCGTTGTATTGCTTTCACATGGATTTGTAATCCAGGAAGTGATATCTAAAGTTTGTAAGTCTATGTAACGGGCATTTATGTTATTCTTTTCATTGTTGCAGGTGGTCAATCAGTGTACATATGAATGTCATCGACATTCATCGTTATCTTTTTCAGCAACAGAAAGTTGCATCCAATTTCATCGAAAGTATCGAAAATCATTTCTGTTTAATGTGGCAATATACAAATCAAGTTTGGAGATCTGTATTCTACTTATACATAGTAAAACCAGTGGCGGCCCGTGGTCAAAACTGTTAGTGCAGCCGGAAGCATATGAGCCCCCCCCCCCCCTCCCTTTCCTTCGGACAGGATTGGAAAATCTTTGTTATTGAATTCGAAAGCTGGCGGATGAAGCCCTCACCGAGAAAAAAAAAAAGAAATTACATAAAAAAATGTAAGATATCCTATTTTACTTCCATAAAATGGGCATAAATTTCAACCAGCCGCTCTTATCCTCCAAATTGCATTCATCCGTGTCGGATTCGAAGTTTCCTTAGAATTTTCTTTTGTAACGATCACTTGAGAAGAAAAGAAAAAAAAAAAGAAAACTTACTTATTTTTTATAAGTCCAATCAATCCTCCTTTCTTTTAAACATGCGAATTGGTCAGTGATGTCCCCATAAAAAGGCGTTGTTTTAATAGAGATATCCATCATTTTAAAAGCTCTTTAAAATTTCCCATGTTTAAAGAATTTTCTCGTTCGCCATGTCCTCTCAATGCCAGTTCTTGCTTACTTAAAAACAATACTGCTTGGATGGGTCATTGTCCATTCATAAGCGTCTATTCAGGCTTACCTTCTTGATCCATTCAGCAATATCAAGTGGAGAGTTTTCCAAACCTATATTCTCCTTATCCCCTCCCTCACTTCTCAGTCGAGTTCTCAAGTTCAGCCGCCGTTAAAAAATCTTATTTCGGCTGTATCAGCTGCAAACTCCCTATGCCAGAAAGGCTGCTTACGTAGTCGTTGTCATGGCAACGGTGCTGCCCATTTTCTTTTCAGCGCTCTGGGCTGAACCCAAGATTTTTCCCAATTGAATTGCGGGAAGATTAAAGTGCTTTTTTTCTGAATGAACGATCCGGCCACAATACTTTTTTTTTGTTTGGTTTTTTTCGGAGATTTTTTTAATTTACCGTAGGAATTCCACAATTCTAATCTGAATTTAGGAAAATGAGTAGAATAAATTATTTTAAAGTATGTGCTGATAATTTCAAGTGCAGCCGCCACTCAGTAAAACGGATATTATTATTGTTGTAGGAATTTTCGTATAGTTCAAAATTCGTATTCTACGCTTCAAATAGTCCAATTTTGCTTTTTGTTGCATCCAAATTGGCCCACTAGAACCGGAGAAACCTAGATTTCGGTTTCCCCATTCATTTGTATGGCGTTTCTAGAAATCTAGAGAAACAGGGGTCCTATTCCTTCCGTCACTTCACTGTAGGGGACCTATTTTGGGCTCCCAATGGGGCGATAGTTCGCCAAATTTTCGTCATTGGGCGCGATTTTCCCAACGAGGCTCTTAAAGATAGTTTTTCTGCATTACCATGCATAATAACCTAACATTTCTCTTCTAGGACGTCATCAAAGGTCCCGCTTTATGCGAAATCTTCGAGAAATAGATTCTTCTGGAAGCTCCTTGTAGCTCCTGCCTCTCCTATAAATACAAGTTCGCCGCACCGATTCTGTCAGCGTGAATTGAGCTCCCGTCCAGTGAGTTTGCTGTGTTCGCTATAGAAGCGGTATTTCCGAAGCTGATTTTAAAGTGCTGTGGGTTAATTCTTCGTTGCTGTGTCTTGAGGGAGTGTTAGTGTTATTCCTCGTCTGTTTCCACTGAATTTTGTCTGCGGAAGTGTTATATTGTGTGTGAGAAATACAGCCTTTGTGAGAGCTTCTGATCGAAGCGGACTGTTAAAAGCACATTAGAGTCTGATTGTGCTTGTGAATTTTGTACAGCTTATTATTCAACAAAGTTCCAGAAGCCATAAAGTTTGTGTTCCATCTTGACTAGTGGACTTTACTAGAACTTTCTACACCCACTGAACTTTAGAACGACGAACCCAGGAAACAAGCGGAGTATTCTGCAACATTATCCATCGATTATATTCATTGAAAATTAAATAAAAAAAATTAAAACAGGAAATTCATCATCGACCCCCAATAGACCCGTTTGAAAGTTTCATAGACCCCCGAAGGGAATCACTGTTCTAAATAGGAGCATGGAAAACTGTTTCTTTTTTCCTTTCCAGTTTATCTGAACCCAAAGGTCATAAGCTACCATAACACCTGTTCAGTTACGTGTAATACCGGAATGGTTAAGCTCATAAATTATATCAAGAGGGCGGAAAAGCGAATACCAGCCATTTTATCATTTTCTTTCAAACATCCCAATCCGAGCAATCAATGCAGGGTGCGAATGGACGGGGATTGTCCCCGGCTGAAGAATGTAATATCCCTGGCTAGAGAAATATCAGGTTGTAACGAAAGTTCTCCGCCAAATCTGCTTGTGTTAGCGCATGTGGCACCCAGCGATTGAACTTGTACATGAGGTTTATGGGATGCATAGCATGGCTAATGGGCATGGCATTAATATCGATCTCTTTAGCTAGCTCTCAAGTGGTTATATACTGATCTTCTTCCACAAGTTCTCGCAGGTGGCCCTCATCAACATCAGTAGACCGGCCAGAGAGCTCTGCTCCTTGAATGTCATAGACCCTGTTTTTTAACTTTCAGTACCAAACCTTCACAGTGCCATAGGATACAACAGTAGAATCTAAATGACACACATAATTCTTTGACATTCTGTAGCACTTTTTACAACAGAACTGGAAGTAAATGATGGCTCTAATCCAGTAACGTGATAGCTCCATTTCAGACACCTTGTACTTAATGGGAACGATATTTTTTAACAACACAGTCTTCTAAAGCAAGTATCTTTCTTTCAAATGACAAATATTGTTTGACAAAATAGGAGCAAACACACCAACGTGAACTGTTTGCAGACAATATTTGTGGTGGCGGGAAACTTTCGTTACAACCTAATATTAATGGATCCCTGCCAGGGATACTATTTATCCCCTGCTGGAGAAATGTTAAAATGAGTCTCTGTCCTTACAAATTCAGTACCTAACGATTTTAAGTATTGAGAATCTAAATTCTTTTTGTTTACTAGACAAAGGAGAAATTTCAAACATCCCTTTGAAATCGATATATACATGCCTGATGCCACTTCTCATTCTGCAACTGGGGTCAGGTTTCAAATTAAGACTGCGAAAGGATCGAACAAGCGCTGCTCTGCCGCAAGCCGAATTGGAGGGTAGACGAGAATCGGTGGTCGACTTTTATTTGAATTGAAGTCCCTTCCCAGACAGGTTGGCGACTGCATTTGTAATGTAAAATACCTAATATATCATGTGAGTGGAGCATTTTACGCCTTCCAATGACCCCTCCTGGAGAATATTTTCTTTCAAATGTCCCCCGCTGGAGAAAATGTTCAATTCGCACCCTGAATCAATGGTGTTAGTATTCATTTGACCTCAGAATATAGAATGTATTTTCAGTATTTTGAAGATGCAAGATACATTGAAAATGTGTTTTAAAATACATTATCAAAATACTTCGCTTTTTACGAGTGGAAATACAAGATACAAATGTATTTTGAAAATGCATTTCAAATGCATGTATTTGCGATACTGCCCAGACAGATCACTCAAACATTTCAACTTCTTAAAAAAGCTCTCCTAACAACTGATCCGAGGCATTTTTCGAAAAGCTCATAATGTCGAGCAGTAATGGTGAAAAATATCAAATGTCCTTAAGAATTGTTTCAATTTTGACCTAATTGTTCTAGAATGGCCTTCAGAGACAGGCTGCAGAAGAATTGGTCGCAACATTGTGCAGTCGTTCTCGAAATACTCAAAAAAAGAGAAAGAAAAGAAAAGTTGAATTTTTTAAACATTTCGAGGAACGGGCCGTGTTGCCAAATCGCTCGAAGAAAAGAAGAGAAAAATGAACCCAGTGGAAGCGCACTTCGGACGAAATTTGTGTCGTTCTCGAATTTCTGGCGGACGAAGATTGAGGAATCAAAAATTAGAATCAAAAGATAATTGGATTTAGAATGCGTAGAAAAGGAACGTCGGTGACGTCACTGTCCTTTTTATGGGCTGTTCCATTCTGAGAACAGAACCGACCTAGGAAGGAAGTACTACTTATCTCGGAGGGTTCTGTTTGTTTTTTTATAGGGTGTATTTTTGAAGTCGGTGTTTCATTTTAGATCGCGCGCTGCCGTCCATGCTCCCAGCCTTAGAAGATCAACATCTCCTTAAGTATAAAAAAAAGATCAGTTATAGACATCGTACTTGTCATAAATGATAGACACACTGTAGTACAGGAATCAAGGCCGCATTTTTCATTGGGCCGACTAGAGCGCAAAATTAAAAGAATGAAATATTTTTTTTTTCTTCTGTTGCAACTCAATCGCGTTCCACTCTTCCATAAAACTCACTCCACAAAATTTTGACATATAAAAGAATATTTCGGAACAACATTTGAAATGGGGGGCCCTGGGCTCAGTCCCGATTGGCCCATGTGGCTGCCCAGAGTCACAAAGGGTGGAAGCTTCCTTGAGTTAAATTTGCGGAAAATTGCACCCAACCAATAGATTCCGAAACTGAACCCATGGGGTTCAGTTGGCGGTTAAGTCTCTTCAGTCCAACGGCTGTGTCTAAAGAGAAAACTTGACCTCCCTCCGTCCCCAGGGCCTGATTATGACCCACAAGGGCCCCGGGAATGGATGGATTTGCGGGGGCCCATCTATGTTTTTTGTTTTAGTTTTCATAAAATTTTGATATAAAAAAGAATATTTCAATGCGACATTTTAAACTCTGGGCCCTGGGCAAAGTCCCGATGGGCTCATGCGATTATAAGGCTCTGTCCCTCCCTTATCGAGACGCAAAGAAAATGCCGTGGGATGTATTGTTTTTGTGGTTTTTACTTTCCGAACATGTGCCCTGTAAGGAAAGTATTGTCATCCTGAAAAAATTCGACTTCGAGATTTGGGTGTTTTGACACGTTTTGAGGGCTTCTGAATCCATTTATGCTATTTTTACGAGATGTATGTGTGTATGTGTGTTTGTGTGTATGTGAGTGAACACGATAGCTCCTGAACGGAGCATGCGATGGAGCTCCAATTGGATCTATAGGTCATAAACCACCGTCGCAAGACCGGTATGGATTTGGGTGTGTATAGGACTTACAGTTTTTCTACAGGGCTACGACGCAGATTTCTTTTACAGGATGGCTTATGGGGGGAATTTCTTGAAAGTGCGCTAGCGTTGAAACGGTAGATTCGATGGAGCTCCAATTGGGTATATATGTTATAAACCACCGTTGCAAGACTGGTATGGATTAGGGTGTGTATAGGACTGATAGTTTTTCCACAGGGCTACGACCCAGATTTCTTTTACAGGATGGCCTATGGGGGGAATTTCTTGAAAGTGCGCTAGCGTTTAAACGACCCATTCGATGGAGCTCAAATTGGGTATACATGTTATAAACCACCATCCTAAGACCGGTATTGATTTGGGTGTGTATAGGACTTATAGTTCTCCTAAAGGGCTACGACAAAACTTTCTTTTATGTTATGGCATAATGCCCTATGGGGAGACATTCTTGAAAGTGCGCAAGCGTTTAAACGGTGCATTCGATTGAGTTTCAATTTAGTATATAGGTTTAAATGATTCATCGATTGAAATTTATTTAAGTGCTTGGTCATGATCTTACTCGTAAGTGTTCGGAAAGTCGAGTGGAGTCACTCCAGATTTTTTTTAAATGTTCTTTTTTTGTCAACTATTTCAATTCTCTAGAAGAAATCACGAAAATTCAATGTGAATTTCACATATAAATATTTCTCTCTGTCATTATTTGACCGTCATCGAACTCGATCCGAAGTTTCGATATTGGATCTGTGAAATCTAAATTTTAGGCTCAATTAAAACATCGAGGAGCAGATTATCCAGCCAATTCGTGTCATTGTAAACGGATTTCTTTCGTGACTCAGTACTCTATCTCTCAGTTGTGTGTGTGTAACGGAGCAGGTGCCTCGGAAGGTGCGTGAACTCTCTCGCTCCGTGAAGAAGAATGAAGTCTGCCAGTCCGTCCGTCTGTATTTTCGTCCCGGGAAATGCCCACACGCAACGACGCTTCCCGGTTGCTTCGACCTCCGCAACACACAGATGGGGGAATCTCTTGGCTACGATCCCATAATATACTATTACAGGGCACACCGGTTATATAACGTACTCATAGGCGTAGAGTTATAGGGGCCCGTGGGGCTCGAGCCCCCCCCAATCAATTGGGAATAGGTGCTGAGCCCACCCAATAATGGACCACTCAATACAGAAAACTAATTTATATTAGCATAAAAAAATTATTTCACGCCATTTACAAACGTTTAAAAAAACTTTACTTGTACTTTTAAAAATGTTCTTCTTTTGATTTCAATCAAGAATTAGTATTCACTGTGACGTCACGTAACACACAATATTACTATAAACCGCCCTCGCCAGGCTCTGGTTCATTAAAATCAGATGATGCAATGTGAAGTATGAAATGAAGAAACGTTCCGATGGGTCTAAAATGCACTCTCTCATCGAAAATGATTTTTGTTTTCTCCTTTGGATTTTTTACTTTGCTTCTATTTTTAACTTATAACAGGGTAGGAAGAGACTAACATGGATACTTACCTTACAGAGGCGTAGCATTCTATGGACCCATAGAGCTCGAGCGCCTCCAATCATTGACACTTATATAGAGTAAGTCATAGCTGCCAACGACTACGGAATACAACGAACCACTTTTTCTAAACAGTCTATTTTTTAATTATTTTTTTCAAAATAGTAACCAGCTCGCGCGCGCAGCGCAAAAATTTTGCTATATCTTAAGCCGAAAAATCACGTAGAAAAAGGGGTTCATTCTATTCCGTAGTAGTTGGCAGGTATGAGTAAGTTATAGGTACGTGAATCAGTGGCGTAGCTAGAAATTTTTCATGGCGGGGTGGGGGGAGGGGTTACGCCTTCTGCAACTCACATATATGTATACGGGTGTATGATAAGGAAGTGAAGAATGTATACATTTTGTATGGCAAAAAATTCCTCATAGGGGGTGGTTATGACCCTTCTACCCCCCCCCCTTGGCTACGCCACTGACGTGAATACATGTGGTTGTGGGGCCCGGCCCTCCCAATAATTTTGAAAACTTTACGCTTATGAACGTACTATCGGTTATAGTGGACCTAGAAGCTAGGTCCCGATGGAAGTCCTCTATTTAGAATGGTATTGAACTTCGGTTAAAACGTACTTAACACAAGTACGTACTTCGGCTATAACTAACGTGACCCTTTATTTTTTCCTTCAAAACGGGACATCTACTACTTTTTTGTCAAGAGTGTATTTACTTTATTCCTCAAAACGGAACATCTAAAGTTTTTAAGGTCATAGTGTAGGGAGACTGAATTCACAGGTCTGAGTATTTTTGAGTTGTTAAGAAAACGCGCAAATAAGCTTGCGTTAATGTTAATATCAAAATAAAATGGAAAAAAAAAACTTTGATAAAACACACATGGACTCTAAAAAAGAGTGCAAGACGTACGTTTCGGGTGGTACAAGGGGTAGGCCCTTCTTCGACTTCAAAAACGCCATCCGAAATAAGGCGGGAAGGCAGGAAAGCGAGAAATGTCAACAAAAGGACACGCAGAAAAAAGGAAGTGGTCATTCGGAAGGAAAAAATTCTTAGAAAACCAGAATGAAAAGGGAAAAATAAAGTGGAGATCGGGAGGAATAAGCAAAAGAGGAACATGACTTTAAAAAAAAAGAAATAAAAATTAAATAAATTGAAATAGCTGACAAAAAAAGAACACTAAAAGAACAAACACAAAAACAATACATCCCCACGGCGTTTTCTTTACGTCTCGATAGGGGAGGAAAGGGGGTCAGGTTTTCTTTTTACAGACCCTGCCGTAGGATGATTTTAGATTTTGAGCGGCCTTTATTGAAATTGTTACCGTGGGTTGCTCTTTTCCTAAAAACGGGACATTGCAGGGGGCATTTTCTAAAAACGGGACAAGCCAGCTAAAAACGGGTGGTCACCTTAGCTATAACGTACTTTTTATGCCAAAGCCAAGAATAAAATGTTGCTTCTCTTAAGCATTTTATCTCGTTTTTTGCGTCAATTTCAGTACGTTCAAAAATACGCGTTGTCAGTTTCAGATTCTCTTGCGAGATGAATGGTGTATGAAGGAAGGGAGCGATCTTTTATCTTTTTCCCCTGCTAGGCAGGACCAAGAGCAACACCCAGTTTTTTCTTTGGCATTGATCCATGTCAATGCCTTCTGAAAAGCCCTACTATAATGATTCGGTGATAGTGAAGAAGAAACAGAGGAGCCTATATCCAGCGTACCCGACGTATTCCATGCTGCAAAAATAGCATCACGATTTTTTGAATGCCGCATGCGATGATGCAGAGACTCTACGGAAGTCTATGATGGATATCCAAAACGGTATTTTTAAAGTAGCCTCTGCTCATTTAAAACAAAAGAAAATGACTGATGATTGATCTCAATAAAAACTGTAAGTGATAAATAATTTTCTGTTTTTTATTTAATTTAAATTTTAAAAAAATCAGACCTGTTTAAAACACATATTTCAGTGAAATGATCATCCCACTTTTTTTTTTTTTTGTGTCATATTGAATCTTGCGGGCGGCATTTCTTATAACGTACTTCGGCTATAACGTACCACTTTTTTAGGTCCCGTGAGAGTACGTTATAACCGGTGTCTACTGTATAAAGCAAAGCAACCTATTGACTTTCAATGGCGCATGTTATAGGCATCGAAACATAAATGTTTTGAGTATCACGTTCACCAGGGTTGTTAAAACCAGAGTTTTTATAAGGTTTTGGTGTTTTTGAGGGTTTTATCTGTTTTTTTTTTGGGGGGGGGGGGGGTTATCAGAACATTTAAAAAAAATTTGCTAATTACTAAATACAACTTATAGCAGCTAATTGATTACAAAAATCAATTATAAATTAAAAAAATGGTTAAATGAATAGTAATAACTAATTATAATTAGTCCTGGATTGGAAATTTTAAACTAATGATTTTTTATGATTAAAAAAACCCTTATAGCAACTAATTGATTACAAAAATCAATTATAAATAAAAAAAAATGGTTAATTGAATAGTAATAACTAATTACAATTATGAATCGTACATGAAAAAAAACGTATAAATCAATAACAATAACAACCCCAACCATGATTTGCTCTTAGATCAATGGACTATGAGTCGTACTTTTAACAGTGATAGGCTAGTCCTTGATTGGAAATTTTAAACTAATGATTTTTTATGATTAAAAAAACCCTTATAGCAACTAATTGATTACAAAAATCAATTATAAATAAAAAAAAATGGTTAATTGAATAGTAATAACTAATTACAATTATGAATCGTACATGAAAAAAACGTATAAATCAATAACAATAACAACCCCAACCATGATTTGCTCTTAGATCAATGGACTATGAGTCGTACTTTTAACAGTGATAGGCTAGTCCTTGATTGGAAATTTTAAACTAATGATTTTTTATGATTAAAAAAACCCTTATTCATTTTAATTCACACAGGCATAAAAATTTTCTCTAAAAAGTTTTTATGCCTATGTCAAGTTTTTCTGATTTTTTTTTTCTCCTTATGTAGTGGTGGTGTGGTAGCAGAGGGGGGAGCTGTTTAAAAACTTTGCAAGTGATACACTGATATTAAGAGATACATTATCTACGTAATTAAAGTTAAAATTTTGAAAGAACCCAGTTGAGTTTTTTCAAGTGGGCTTTTTCGGGTTGGGCAAAATCATAACAATCCTGACGTTCACTCATTATCAGAAGCGTCGCTGGCAGTTTTCTTTTAACCCATTAAGATATAAATAAATAGAATGGAAATGAAACAGAACATAAGTGTATTGCTATTTAAAAGCAATGGACAGGGTCATCTGAATTACAAATTAAGTTTGGAAGAATAAAAATCTGGAGTGACTCCACTGGACTTTCCGAACACTTACGATTCAGATCATGACCCAGCATTTAAATCAATTTTAATCGATGAATCATTCAAACATATATACCCAATTGAAACTCAATCGAATGCACCGTTTAAACGCTTGCGCACTTTCAAGAATGTCTCCCCATAGGCCATTATGCCATAATATAAAAGAAAGTTTTGTCGTAGCCCTGTAGGAGAACTATACGTCCTATACACACCCAAATCAATACCGGTCTTAGGATGGTGGTTTATAACATGTATACCCAATTTGAGCTCCATCGAATGGATCGTTTAAACGCTAACGCACTTTCAAGAATTTCCCCCGATAGGCCATCCTGTAAAAGAAATCTTTGTCGTAGCCCTGTAGAAAAACTATGAGTCCTATACACACCCAAATCCATACCGGTCTTGCGA